>WOXC01010046.1:0-269090 GCA_011680675.1 Gymnobelideus leadbeateri
TGTATAGATATCTTAGACACAGATACTTGTCATGTAATTTTAAAACTATTTTAAACCTATTTTAAACTATTTCTGAAGGAAACTATAGGTCTGGCAAAACACAGGGATACAGACATGTAATGGAAGTACAAGATATGAAGGTACAATTAGACTAGAAATGCTCAGCTGAGAACAGATCATAAACAAGAACTAGAAGAAACCTCTAAACTGTCTTATTGAGAGCCCTCTCATACTCATTGATTCTGTTATATCCAGTATCTCTTATATCCAGTATCTCTCTCTCTCTCTCTCTCTCTCTCTCTCTCTCTCTCTCTCTCTCTCTCTCTCTCTTCTCTCTCTCTGTCTCTCTCTCTCTGTGTCTCTCTCTCTGTGTCTCTCTCTCTGTCTCTCTGTCTCTCTGTCTCTCTCTCTCTCTCTCTCTCTCTCTCTCTCTCTCTCTGTCTCTCTCTTTTATTTTTTTAACTCCTTTCAGCTTGGTTTGTTCAAGATTCTCATCAACACATTTTTATGACTTCCACATTATCAACTTGACTACTAAGCATTTATGAAAGACTTACTATGAGCATTTCACTGTGATATGCATGGTAGTATGTGCAAAGTGCTTTGGGAAAAACCAAGTGGAAGGATTTTTCCCTGTCCTCAAGGACCTTATAGTCTAGTTGAGGGAAAATAGACATGCATGTAAAAGAACAACAATCAGAAGGGCCAAAGGATTAGTAATAATAGTGTTGACATGGCACTTTAAGATTTGCAAAGAACTTGATAAGTATTATTTCATCTTATCCTCACAGGGAGGTAGATATTTTTATTAACCCCTTATTAAGATTGGGAAACTGATGCAGACAGAAGGTAAGTGACTTGTCCAGAGTCACAGAACTGGGGAATATCTGAGGTAAGATTTGAACTTGGGCCTTTGTAACTCCAGCACTGATCCAATATATCCCCAAAGAATTCATCTTTCCATCTAAACCCATTTCTTTACTGAACTTCCCTCTTATTGACAGGGATACCACCAGATTTCATTAACTTATGGTTGTTCTCCACTTTTCATACTTCATACATCCAATCAGTTCCCAAATCCCGTCTTTTTGAATCCACAACATGTTTTGCACACATCCCTTTCTCTAAACTCACCAACACAGCCTTAGTTTCAGCCTCCATCACCTCTTATGGACTTTTATAATGGTCTTTAACTTGGTATCTTGGTCTCATGTTTATCACAACTCAAATCCATCCTCCACACATCTGTCTAAGTGATTTTCCTAATGTGTAGACCTAACTATGTCACACCCACAAACTTCAGTGGCCCCTTATTAGTCACTTTTAAAAGTTCCTCACAACCTGACCCCTCCCCTACCTTTCTAGTGTTTTTTTTAAATTAATTATATTGATATAGTTTGTTTTTTTGTTTTATCACCCGCATTTCCCAATCTCTCTCTCTCTTTCTTCTCCCACCTAGGATGTTATCATTCATAACAAGTAATAAAAATAGAAAAAAAAATAGTTTAGCAAAGCTAACCAATACCTTGAAAGAGTCTGGCACTTGTAGTTTTCCATGACCATAGTCCCCTATCTCTTAAAATAAAGGAAGAGGTTGCCATTGTATGTCCCTTCTTGTTTCTTGACCCCTTCTTTGGGGCCAAGCTTACTCACAATAAACTCACTGCATTCAGTTTTAATTGTTTTGTTGTTAGTGTTCTACTTACATTGTTGTAATTGTTGTGTTTATTGTTTTCCTGGTTTTGCTTATTTATCTCTGCATCAGTTCATATATCTTCCCAAGCTTTTCTGCACTCATCATATTCCCACTATCATACAGTTCAATAACATTACATTACACATATGTGCTACAATGCTAGTAGGCATTTCCAAATGGATAAGAATCTACCTTGTTTCTAGTTTTTTCTTACAATAAAAAGTGTTAAAAATGTTTTGGCATATATGGCATCTTTCTTTTCATCACTAAACTCTTTGAAATATATGCTCAGAATCTCTGCATCAAATGGAATAATGGACTTATGGTCCATTTTAGTTTCTCTCTTAGCATAACCAGAATGGTTGGATCAATGAATAAATCCACTAATATTATATCAGTTTGCCTGTCTTTCTAAAATTCCTCTAATATTGACTATTCCCTTGTATTTTGTAATCTTCAATCTTCTGTATAAAAATGACATCTCAAAATTATGGTTCACATTTCTCTTATTAGTGATTTGGAACATTCTTTCATAAAGTTAATAGTTTGCCATTCTTATTAAAATTGATCATATCCTTTGACTAAAATATATCCATTAGGGAATGATTTTTCTTTCTAGACCTTCTACACATTGTTCTCCTCTATGTAATCTTCAGTTCAGCCAATCTGGCCTCCTTCTTGGTGTATTTGATTTCCTTGAAGACACAGTTCAAACCCCACCTGCTACACTGATTTCCCCCCCGCCCCACATCACCACCACCAAGTTGCTACCTCCACCAAAGCTACTTTGTATTTATTTGAATGTAGTCTACTTAAAATTGTATATGTATATGCACATATACATACCTACATATTGTAGTGTACATATTATACATCTCCAACTAGAATATAAGCTCCTTGAGGACACGGGCTACTTCATTTTTGCCTTTGTACCCCCAGCACTTAGCATGATATACCGGTTACTCAGGAGTGCTTGTTAACTGATTAAATTCTTTGGAATTTGGAGAAGGGTGTCATTTTGGGGGGTTGAACTATTTAGGGAAGTCTTCAGGAAGAATGAAATAAGAGACAAAAGGGTGACAGGGCTTTGTTCCAGGGCACCAAAGTCCAAAGGGTGCTGACAGCATTTGAAATTCAATTCAACAAGCATGTACTATATGCCAGGAACCAAGCTAGGTGCTGGGGGTACAAGGAAAAAAGCAAAAGTGTCCTTGCCCTCAGGGAGCTTAAATTTTAGTAGGGTAAAACAGCATACACTCCAAGAAATAGGATGTATTCAATTTCTTGTTCACTCATTTTTCAATCTTGTTCAACTCTTCATGACTCTATTTGGAGTATTCTTGGCAAAGATACTGGAATGGTTTGCCATTTTCATCTACAGATCATTTCACAGATGAGGAAACTGAGGCAAGCAAGGTTAAGTGATTTGCCCAGGATCACACAGGTGGTAATTCCCTAAGGCTGGATTTGAACTCAGGAAGATGAGTCTTTCTGACTCCAGATCCTGCATTCTATCCATTATGCCACTCAGCTGCCCAAATACATTCAGTAAATAACAAATAATTGTTCAAGCATGGAAATTAAGAAAGGCTTCTGGCAAGAAGAGGTGCTTGAGCCGAACCTTGAAGATTTATTTTAAAATAATTTGAAATTCTGCATTACAGAAATACCCCAGCTTAGCACTTAGAAATAATATGGTTATATAATATATAGAGAAATAATACATATAGAAATAACATAGTTAAATATAGAGATATTAGATGAGGTATTTTCACAGTACTTGGCACATAGATGGCACTTAATAAATATGTATTGACTAACAAACTGACTCAACTGAACTAAAAGTGATCTCAGTGACTATGGCATTTGAGTTCCAGTAAAGACAAGGATTATAGAGGAAATTCCAAGTGGAAGGATTGGTGGGAGCTATGGGTTAGCCTTTAGCCCCCATATTCTAAATTGCTTACCTTCAGTTACCTCTGTGCCAAAAGCAGAGGGGTTACCCACGGAAGATGCCTATGACTATGTCATGACAATACCCATTCCATTCCAAACATGGGACTGACCATTATACTTTGGAAAAAATCCTGAATTTGGTTCCCACATTTATGATTTTGTAACTATGGACAAGCCATATCTGATCCCTGATGTTCTCTTCTGTAGAATGAAGCAGTTGAACTAGAAATGTCTAAGGTCCCACCCAGTCTTAGATTTAGGACCCTAAAAACTTCCATTGGAGGTATTGGTTCTTTAACTCAGGTGTGGCAAAATCTTCATTAAAAGAAGAAAGAACCTGATGGTGAAGCAATTAAGATATTTGAAATATAGCCTCAAAATAAGAAAAATATAGATATTTTAATTATTACATGAAGCAAACATAATGTACAAGATGATAGGGATTTTATTTGTCTGAAAATGTTTCCTTATAACTTTTTCCTTAATTAAACCTTAAGCAGGATTAATATCTTAGTCAATATTCACTAAAGCCCCAAATCAGTACTGTCCCTAGAATATGGTATCCACTCAATTAATGCCATATTTGTATGTAGGTCACATTTTTGTCTCACATCTGGCTTGAACAATATATGAATGAGATCTATAATTGTGTTCCAAGTGGCTTTTGTGCTCCTGATCTCTGGCCTCCCTTGGTAGAAGGCAGAAAACCACAGGGTTCATGTAGAGAATGTGCAGTGAATACTCACGGACATCCTGTTTGCCAAACCTTCTCCTTGCCTCCACCCCCATACTTCCCCTCCACCATCCCACCAGCCCCATTGAATTCTGACCTATAAATTTATCAATAGTCCTGATGTACTACAATCACTGTGGCTACTGCAAGTCCTTGCCCTTTGCCCTTTGGCCACCATGAGATGGCTCCTCATGTCCAACTTTCTCCATCAAAGTAATTTCAATACAGGAGATCATCAGATAATAGATTTAGACTTAAAAGGGACAGATAATCGATTCCAAGCTCCATAACCACCGTCCAATTTGCAGATAAGAAAACTGAGACCTTCCAGGGTTAAATGACTTATCCAAGGATATATGAGCAGTAGGTAGGAAAGCTAGGATTGGGAATCTAGGTATTTCTGACTCCACATGAAATGCTCTATCCAAGTAGCCTCTAATTTTGAATAACTATTTTTCAATGTATAGCTATATGGACACTCATTTTCACCCTCAGTTAGTTAGATTAAAATCACATTTCTTTTTAAAATATTTTAATTCCTCAAAAGATCCATGTGTCATCGTTATCTGTGATAACAATGAGTTGAGAAACTGGGCTACTCTCAGCAATGTAAGGCTATAATACTACTCCAGAAGACTCATGATAGAAGGGGCTATCCATATCCAGAGAAAGAACTGCAGGGGGCGGAGCCAAGATGGCAGAGTAGATACAGCGCGTCCAAGCCACTCTCCCCCCAGATCACCTCCAAACTATGTAAAAGGGGACTCTGAACAACTTCTGGAGCCCCAGCACCCACAGAACGACACAGTGAAGCTAACCACCTGCTGAGGATAGCCCAGCAGCCCTGCAGAAAGGACCAGCACAGCGCTCTGGGGGCCAGCAATGCAGCAGAAGCTGGCTGAAGGGACCACAGAACACCAGCACCTGTGGTGATTCCAGAATTATCAACATAGACATGACTAGGACAAAGTGAGAAATTAGTGCCCTATGGACTTTGGGACCAGTACTTGGGGAACGCGTCGGCTTCCTCCCCTGGGGGCTAGAAGCCACTGAGGAGACAGGCCATTTTGTAGTTTTCAGAGGCAGCTCCAGCTCCTGGCCTGTGAACTATAGGGAAATCCAGCAATCAGTCTTGGGGGGTAATCGCTTTTGCTTTAAACTCCTTGGATCTGGATTGTGATCTGGGGTGGAGGTCGTGGGTGTATTTCCAGCTTGCCAGAAACGGAAGTTGTCCCCCCACATGTTTGGGATGAAAGTTCCCCTGTCTGGTGGCCCAGCCATACTGTGGCAACTAGCCCAAAAGTCAAGTAATTAAATGGCAACATGCCAAAGCAAAGGAAACAAATTAAACAGAAAAATGCAACCTTAGACTCCTATTTTGGGGGCAAAGAGGATCGAAGCATAGAACAGGAGGAGGAATGTGAGGTCAGAAATCCTGCTCCAAAAGCCCCAAAGGAAAACATGAGTGGGTTACAGGCCATAGAGGACCTTAAGAAGGACTTTAAAAATCAAATAAGAGAAGTGGAGGAAAAATTGGAAAGAGAAATGAGAAGGATGCAGGAAAAGTATGAAATGAGGGTCAACAGCCTGACTGAGGAAAACAACACCTTAAAAAATAGATTAACTCAAATGGCAAAGGAGGCCCAAAAGGGCAATGAGGAGAAGAATGCCTTAAAAAGTCAAATTTGCCAGATGGAAAAAGAATCTCAAAAGTTCACTGAGGAGATTCATTCCTTCAGAGTTAGACTGGAGCAAATGGAAGCTAATGACTTTATGAGAAATCAAGATGCTGTTAAGCAGATCCAAACAAATGAAAGATTAGAAGGCAATGTGAAATATCTCATGGGAAAAACCACTGACCTGGAAAATAGATCCAGGAGAGACAATTTAAAAATGATTGGACTACCTGAAAGCCATGATCAAAGAAAGAACCTAGAAATCACCCTTCAAGAAATTCTCAAGGAAAATTGCCCTGATGTTTTAGATCCAGAGGGCAAAATAGAGGTTGAAAGAATCCACCGATCACCTCCTGAAAAAGATCCCAAAAAGAAAACTCCCAGGAATATTATAGCCAGGTTCCAGAATCCCCAGATAAGGAGAAAATACTACAAGCAGCCAGGAAGAAACAATTTCAATATTGTGGAAACACAATCAGAATAGCACAAGACCTGGCAGCTTCTACACTGAGGGATCAAAGGACATGGAATATGATATTCCAGAGGGCAAAAGAGCTGGGACTGAACCCACGGGTCACATACCCAGCAAAACTGAGTATTTTGTTTCAGGGGAAAATATGGTCATTCAGTGGAATAGAGGACTTTCAAGCATTCTTGAGGAAAAAACCAGAGTTGAATAGAAAATTTGACATCCAGACACAAGAAGGAAGAGATGCCTGAGAAGGTAATCAGGGAAAAGAAATCAAAAAGAACTTATCAAAGTTGAACTATTTACATTCCTATATGGAAAAATAATAACTGTGACAGATGAAATCTTTCTCAGTATGAAAATAATGGAAGAAGGGTGTATGGTCATATGAATACATATGTGAATGTGTGTATATATGTTTACAGTTATATATGGATAGAGGGCATAGGTTGAATTTGTTGGGAAAGGAGGATATTCAAGGGGTGCAATTATGAGGTGAGAGAGGAAAGTGGCAAGAGGAGATGTGGAGAGACAGGGTAGGGTAAACTATCTCATGTAGAAGAAGCAAGGGGAAGTGGCTGCAGGGGAGGGGAAGAATAGGAAGGCAAAAAGGCAAAACCACATTCTCATTGAATTTGGTTCAGGGAGAGAATGACATACATACTAAATGGGATATCTCAACCTGCAGCAGAATAGGGGAAGGGGGATGAGAGGAGGGATGATGGATGGGAGGGCATCCTTGGGGGGAGGGGAGGTTGGAAGTACCCACTATGGAAGAGGGACAGGATCATGTAGGGAATGGACCAGGTGGGGGGTGGGATGAGTGGGAGGGAATTATAAGCAGCCTTGTACAATATATCTACTATGGTAATGTTTGGCATAGCTAGAGATGTACAACATACTGACTTATTTGTCTTCCCAGAGGGAATGGGTGACAAGGTAAGAAGGGAATGGATCTGAAATTCGAGGTCTTAAAATTAATTGTTTCGAATATATATAAATACTATTATTAATACTCTTTTGCTTGTAATTGGGAGATAAGATGTGCAGGCATTGGGACACAGAGATTCACCTTCTTCTAATGGAAAGGTGGAGGGGGCTATGGGAGAGGATGTGGGAGAGAACAGATTGGAGGAGGCGATATCTTGTGGGACTGCTATTCTGGGAGGGTGGGTAGGGGAAAAACAGGGGGGAAAATAATTGTAACTCAAAATTTGGCAGAAATGAATGATGTAAAACAGAGGTTAATGAAGCATTTGTTTAAAAAAATAAAAAATAAAAAAATTTTAAGAAAAAAAAAGAAAGAAAGAACTGCAGAGTCTGAATGCAGATGGAAGCAAACTACTTGCTCTCTCTCTCCTTTTTGTTTCATTTTGTTCCTTCTTTCCCATTGTTCATTCCATTGGTTATAATTCTTCTTTACAACTTGACTATTGTTTAATGTGAAGGTATCTGTAGAACCTATATCTGATTGCATGCTGCCATGGCAGGGGAGGGGGGAGAGGAGAGAAGAGGGAGGGAGAGAAAATTTGGAACTCAACAGATTGTGGAACTGAATATTGTAAACTAAAAGTAAATAAGTAAATCATTTTATTCAATAAGAAAATAAATAAAATGATAAATGTTCCTTAAAAAAAAAAGATCCATGTGTCTCTGGTGTGTGCATTCCCTTCATGGATTGCAGATTGTAATTCTGCCATATTATAGTAGTCAGCCCTCAAAAAAATCACCTGGTGCTGAGTCCTTTCTGAATTTAGCTAGGGACAAGTATCTGGACAAGAATCATACAATCCATTTCCAGACCTGTACTTAAATACTTGAATGCTAATTTTAAAAAGCATCTCTTAGTACAGAAATAATAAATAGGTTCACAGAGTGTTAAAACTGGAAGAAACCTTAAAGATCATTAACATTTTGAGGGGGAAAATAAGACAGAGTAGGAATACTTTCCAAAAAATGTTGTCCAGGAAAATCTTTTAGCCACATTGATTGATTGCATTGAGGAGTGACAACTAACTATCAAAGTTAGTTGTCACAGATAAGATGACACATTGATCTTTTGAGGAACTAAAATATTTTAAAAAGAAATGTGATTTTAAGAGGTCCCAGCTTAGTGGGACCTGTTAGTGTTTAAACTGCACTGGCAGAGTCTTTGAGAAGCTTAAGATCACCTCCAAACCCTAATAAAGCATTGGAGTAGTTTATAAGTAGAGATTTGAATATTAGGTTATATAATCCAGACCTTTCACTAAATCATCTTGTTCATTTGGCCATTTGTTTTGAGTCTGTGAGCTTCTGTTTATTTTATGTAGCTTTTAGCCCAAGATGATGCTTTCCTATATAAGAGAATCTTCTTGTTGAATAATTTTGGTAATGGCAAACAGGTTACAGTGGATCATAGCTTCATGTCAGAATTCTCTGCCCCGACTTACCCACCGTCAGAAAGATGCCTTGGTTCCTTTTTACTTCTTTGAAAATTGCTCATCAAAGCTGGCATGTGGCATGTGACAGGCTGCTGCTTGAATTCCTGCTCCCTGGACATTTGAAGCCGCTTTTAACCAGGTTTGCACGTTTTTCACTAATAAATTACTCCTGCAGTCCTGCTGCTCTGCTGTAACTCATCAGTTTTACTGAGCAGGGCCCAAACCAAGGCGTTTGTTCTTGACATAAATCTGCCTGAGCAGCTTGGCCTCCCTCTGTGGGAGACTGTCTCAAAAGTATCAAGGTTTCTTTTGTGTGCAGGGAGACGCGAAAGCACCTTGCTTGAGATTCCAGGATCTATTTTAAGGAGAGCTGAAGGGTTAATCAGCTATTGGCACTTTTAAATAATATTTTCTCACCTTCTCAGCCCTTCCCAGAATTCATTTTTTTCACTCTGACTGGCTTACTAGTGGGTGACTGGTGGGTGGCTGACCCTGGTAGCCAAGCTGGAAAGGAGATAATAAAAAGATTTGGGGACAAGAAATTGTGGGAGAGTATTAGGCCTTGCTGAAATGAAATAGGAATACATCCTGCTTAATGAATACTTGAAGCATTACTTTGAAAAAAGCTGATTCTCTTTCTCAGGCAAACACCTTGCTTATAAACATAAAAAATCTAAAATGAAAAAGTTTCTCTTCTTTCCAATTTGAGAATGTGTTATCCTAGATGAGAAGTAAATAAATTGAGAATTTATCTTCCTTTCTCTTCTATTTTTGAATTCTTTTTTTTAGTTAGTTTTCTCTCTGTCATTTATTTTCTCTCCCTCCCCACTCCCAGTGTGAGAAAGAAAGAAAGAAAGAAAGAAAGAAAGAGAGAAAGAAAGAAAGAAAAGAAGGAAGAAAGGAAGAGAAAGGAAGGAAGAAAAAGAAAGGAAGGAAGGGAAAAGAAAGAAAGACCAGAAAAAAAGTCTTATAACAAATATGCGTAGTCAATCAAAACAAATTCCCATACTGACCATGTCTTAAAATATATGTCTTTTGGCACCTTGAGTTCATAATTTCTCAGTCAGAGGGTAGGATCATGTAGCGTGATGAGTCTCCTGGAATTATTGAATTTAAGTCAGAGTTTGGCTAACTATCAAAGTCATTCCTAAGAATTTAGTAATAGTGCATTTCCTCATGCCTGGTGAAAACAAAGGGAGGATGATTGATTAAATAAGACTGATCAAGTAAGAAATTTATCAAATAAAAGCACTCATTCTGTTTTTTCCAACTCATAAAATCAATAACAATAACAACGGCTAATATTTAAACAGTGCTTACTATGTGCTAGGCACTGTGCTATGTTAAAAAGGCGTCTCCTACTACAGAAATAATAAATAGGTTCACAGGGTGTTAAAGCTGGAGGGAACCTTAAAGATTATTAACATTTTGAGAGGGACAATAAGACAGAGTAGGAATATTTTCCAAAAAATATTATCCAGGAAAATCTTTTAGACACATTGATTGGTTGCATTGAGCCTCAGAACTTAATGAGTTCTTCTCACTGAGATGCATGACTATTCAAATAAATATCTGTATAGTGCCTACTGTGTGCCAGGCACTAAGCTAAGTATCTTTTACAAATATCATTTCATTGGCCCTCACCAATAGTCCTGTGAGATTGGTTCTAGTATTATCCCTATTTTATAGATGAAGAAACTGAAGCATATGGGGGTTAAGTGATTTGTCCAGGGTCACACCGCTAGTAAAGTGTCTGAAGCTGGATCTGAGCTCAGATCTAGCTGACTCCAGGTTCAGCAATCTATCCATTGTATCCTCAGCTGCCACCAGAAAAGATCAACCTAACCATTCATACAAAGAAATACAAATGGATGAAAAAGTGCTATTGTCCAGACAGTAGTTGAAAGAACAGTCCTTCAATTTAGCATATAAGTACACATATTTAAGAAAAGCATTGAAGATGGACAATGAACTCTTCCCAAAATTGAATAGGAGGAGAACAGGATGAATTGTATGTTGGTAATTATGCTGGGCTTTTGATCACTCTAAACTAAACAAAGCAAAAATAGTCCCTGATCAAAATAAAACAAAAATAATCTTTAAAAAAAAACCACAAATGTTTTATTGGTAATGTGCTTTGGTTTCAAATCTTAGAGTACCACAATCTCAGAAGAACCAGGATGACCCAAAGGACATTCGAGAGGTGAATGATAGATGCCAATACCCAAAGGACATTGGGGAAGTGCATTATCAATCCCAATAAACTGTAGCCTGTTTCCATAATGACCTGTATACAAGATATGGCAGTGGGAATACCATAGAGGAAATTTATGATGATGAAACACAATGGAGTTGTCATAGAGCATGGGTGATGGTGCACCTGTGCTGCACTGATAGATACAAAATGTACAAAGACCTAGAGGAAGACATCCTTTACAAAGGACAGATTCTCTGTAGAGGATCTTCAGAGGACCTGGCAAGCATGGCATAGAATGAAAGGTGAATGGGTTACCATCTGTCATTATTGGTAATGAGATCAGAAATACACTAAAGCACTGTAGCATAGTCAAAAAGAAGAATTTTCAAATATGTTTGATCAATTCCCTTTCATGTATACACCTTCGAGAGGCAGCTAGATAACCTGGAATCAGGAAGACCTGAGTTCAAATCTGACCTCAGACACTTACTAGCTGTATCACCATGGGCAAATCACTTAATCCTCTCTGCCTCAGTTTCCTCATCTGTCAAGTAATCTGGAGAAGAAAATGGCAAACCACTACAGTATCTTTGTCAAGAAAACCCCAAACTGGAGTTATGAAGAGTGAATTGAACTGTAAAACTAAACTAAACTAAACAACATAGAGCTGACATATGGCTTACTACATGACTAGAAGAACATCTGGGTTCTTTTCCATCATCTTCCATCAAAATGAATAGCTAAAAGGTAATACACTATAGCAGAGTCAGTTCTGGACTTGGACTCAGGAAGAGTAGGGTTTGAATCTTGCTTTAGATACTAGCTGGGTGACCCTAGGTAATTCCCTCAACTTCTCTGGACCTCAGTTTCCTTATCTATAAAATAAGGAGGGGAAGGGGTGGACTTACTGACCTTTAAATTCTCTCTTTCCTAAATCTGATCCTATGAACTACACGTTGGCTTCACCTTGTCTGAAGTCCAAGTATAGTTCACAAGCAATCTTAGGATACAGAATGTAGATTCTTCTGGGGCTATGAACGAACCAGTTCCCCCTCCGGTCCTTTTGCTGGCAATTTGTATAAACTGAAATTGAAAACCCTCAACAGAGTCTAACCAACTGAGGGAATTTAACCAAGAATTTTCACATGACATCAGCTTTATAAGTTAGTTCTTATCAGAACAATTCTTCTTGCCAGGCAATCTCGCCTTACTAGATTCAATAACCTTTAAAGTTCCCATTAAAAGCCTCAGCAACATTAAACCACTTTTTTGTCTCCAAGCTGCACAGCAAATTTCACACTGAGTTTTCCGTCAGCATCAGCAACAAGGTAGTATTCTTATTTGGCCCTCTGGCTACAAGGAGATTTTACTTTTTTTTGGCAGGAATTTAAATGACCAGCCTGTTTTTTAAAAATTACTTTAATTCACATTCCACATATCTACCCTTTCCAGTTTTTATTTTACAATTTTGCTAGTGACTGTGAGTTTTTTTTCTTTCCTTTGGTTGTATCTGACTCTCCATGACCCCATTGGGGGTTATCTTGGCAGAGATACTGGGGTGGTTTGCCATTTCCTTCTCCAGCTCACTTGACAAATGAGGAAACTGAAGCAAACAGGGTTTAAGTGACTTGCCCAGGGTTACACAGCCAGTAAGCATCTAAGGTTAGATTTGAACTAAGGAAAGTGGGTCTTGTTGACTTCAGGCCCAGCACTTTATCCATTGGGCTACCTTAGTCAGAGGAATGTATTAGTCAAGCAGAAATGTATTATATTTATAATATTATATTTATTTTATATATAAATATGTTATATTTATAATAATAAAAATTATTAACACTAAGAATCAAATGGACACAAGGTTTACAAGTATGTGTGGCACAGTGGGTTGGATTTTGGGCATAGTATATATGGTGTGCTAGACTTGGTGTCAGGAAAACTTGAGTTAGAATCCTGCCTCAGATACTTACTAGCTGTGTGAACCTGGAGGTTGAACTGGAAGACCTCTAAGGACCCTTTCAGCTATCAACTATGATCCTGACATTTTGAGACTGGGCACTAGGAACTATGAGAGAGAAGAAAGAGGGGGCTTCCATATAAGAGGAACAGAAAGAGAAAACTTACATCACAAACTCTCTATGCCTCAGTTTCTTTATGTGAAAAAAAACTTCCAGGATTGTTGTAAAGATCAAACAAGATAATATATGTAAAGTGTTGGGCAAACCTCAAATTGTTACATAAGTGAAGCTATTATTGTTGTTAGTCTGGATCCAGATTAACCATAGGCACGTCACATTAGTACTGTAGGTCTCAGTTTCCTTATCTGCAAAATGAGGTGATTGGCCTACTTGGCATCTAGAATTAAGTTGACCTCCCATTTAGCTCTAAATCTATGGAACTAAGGTAGTGAGCAAATCATCCTTCTTCATGAATTAGATTTAGTATTATTTGAACCTTGCTAATTAAAAAGCTAAAATTAGTCAGGTAATCTAGAATTTTGCTAGATGGAGAGTTTCTATCATAAAACACATATGTGCAGAATACTCACTGTCAACCACTGTTCACATATAGCTTGTCTCTCACATAGGAAATTCAAGCAATGGCTGGGATTTATTTTTTCAGCTAAAGTTCTTTTGGAGGAACAAGGAAGGCAAGTTTCCTTTGAGAAGACTGAGCTTAAATAGACACAAATGCATTTACCTAATCGAAAGTGACAGATTTGTGCATGAACTCACTTTGCTCAAGACCTTGATAAACAATCAGCTTCTTTTACCTAACACCTGGCCTTAAATTATATTTTCCCACGTCTCCTTTGGTTCTCATTGATGCCTTCTTGTTGGCCCACCAACCTGGAGAATCCTCAAGCTCATCTCTTGCCTCAGGCTCCTAATTGTTTTTATAATTCATGTTCTCTACACTGGTAATTAACCAGGATTAGAAATCATGCTACTTGGGGGCGGAGCCAAGATGGCGGAGTAGAAACAGCTCGTCCAAGCCTCTCTGCCGCCAGATTCTCCACAAACTATGTAAAAAAGGACTCTGAAAAACTTCTGGAGCCCCAGCACCCACAGAACGACACAGAGAAGCTAACCTCCCGCTGAGGACAGCCCAGCAGCCCTGCAGGAAGGACCAGCGCAGTGGTCTGGGAGCCGGCAGCGCGCAGGCGCAGAGCCAGGAGAGCCGAGCCGAGCCCAGGTCCACGTGAGCCGAGGTTTTAGCCCCAGGGCGGCAGGGCCAGCAGCCGGCTGGAGGAACCCCAGAACACCAGGAACTGTGGCGACTCCAGAATTATCAACATAGACTTGCCTAGGACAAAGTAAGAGGTTAGTGTCCTATGGACTTTGGGACTAGTATTTGGGGAATGCGTCAGCTCCCTCCCCTGGGGGCTAGAAGCCGCTGAGGAGACACGCCATTTTGTAGTTTTCAGAGGCAGCTTGGGCTCCCAGCCTACAAATCGTGGGGAGATCCAGCGATCAGTCTTGGGGGGTAATCGCTCTTGCTTTAACCTCCCTGGATCTGGATTGTGATCTAGGGTGGAAGTTGTGGGTGGGTTTACAGCTTGCCAGAAACGGAAGTTGCCCCCCACACGTTCGGGACGAAAATTCCTCTATCTGGCCCTAAAGCCATAGTGTGGCAACAAGCCCAAAAGTCAAGCAATTAAGTGGCAACATGCCAAGGCAAAGGAAACAGAAAAATGCAACCCTAGACTCCTATTTTGGGGGCATAGAGCAGGAAAAGGACTTTGAGGTCAGAAGTCCTGCTCCAAAAGCCCCAGGGGAAAACATGAGCGGGTTGCAGGCCATAGAGGACCTTAAGAAGGACTTTAAAAATCAAATAAGAGAAGTGGAGGAAAAATTAGAAAGAGAAATGAGAAGGATGCAGGAAAAGTATGAAATGAGGGTCAACAGCCTGACTGAGGAAAACAACACCTTAAAAAATAGACTAACTCAAATGGCAAAGGAGGCCCAAAAGGGCAATGAGGAGAAGAATGCCTTAAAAAGTCGAATTTGCCAGATGGAAAAAGAATCTCAAAAGTTCACTGAGGAGATTCATTCCTTCAGAGTTAGACTGGAGCAAATGGAAGCTAATGACTTTATGAGAAATCAAGATGCTGTTAAGCAGATCCAAACAAATGAAAGATTAGAAGGCAATGTGAAATATCTCATGGGAAAAACCACTGACCTGGAAAATAGATCCAGGAGAGACAATTTAAAAATGATTGGACTACCTGAAAGCCATGATCAAAGAAAGAACCTAGAAATCACCCTTCAAGAAATTCTCAAGGAAAATTGCCCTGATGTTTTAGATCCAGAGGGCAAAATAGAGGTTGAAAGAATCCACAGATCACCTCCTGAAAAAGATCCCAAAAAGAAAACTCCCAGGAATATTATAGCCAGGTTCCAGAATCCCCAGATCAAGGAGAAAATACTACAAGCAGCCAGGAAGAAACAATTTCAATATTGTGGAAACACAATCAGAATAGCCCAGGACCTGGCAGCTTCTACACTGAGGGATCGAAGGGCATGGAATATGATATTCCAGAGGGCAAAAGAACTGGGAATGAACCCAAGGGTCACCTACCCAGCAAAACTGAGTATTTTGTTTCAGGGAAAATATGGTCATTCAGTGGAATAGAGGACTTTCAAGCATTCTTGAGGAAAAAACCAGAATTGAATAGAAAATTTGACATCCAGACACAAGAAGGAAGAGATGCCTGAGAAGGTAATCAGGGAAAAGAAATCAAAAGGAACTTATCAAAGTTGAACTATTTACATTCCTATATGGAAAAGTAATATCTGTGACTGATGATATCTTTCTCACTATGAAAATAATGGAAGAAGGGGGTGTGGTCATATGAATACATATGTGAATGTGTGTGTATATGGTTACAGTTATATATGGATAGAGGGCATAGGTTGAATTTGTTGGGAAGGGAGAATACTCAAAGGATGAAATTATGAGGTGAGAGAGGAAAGTGGCAAGAGGAGATGGGGAGAGACATGGTAGGGTAAACTATCTCATGTAGGGGAAGTGGTTGCAAAGGAGGGGGAGAATAAGGAAGGCTAAAAAGGCAAAACCACATTCACATTGAATTTGGTTCAGGGAGAAAATGACATACATACTAAATGGGATATCTCAACCTGCAGCAGGATAGGGGGAAGGGGGATGAGAGGAGGGATGATGGATGGGAGGGCATCCTTGGGGTGAGGGGAGGTTGGAAGTACCCACTATAGAAGAGGGACAGGATCATGTAGGGAATGGACCAGGTGGGGGGTGGGATGAGTGGGAGGGAATTATAAGCAGCCTTGTACAATATATCTACCATGATAATGTTTTGCATAGCTAGACATGTACAACATATACTGAATTACTTATCTCCCAAGAAGGAATGGGTGACAAGGGAGGAAGGAAATGGATCTGAAATTTGAGGTCGTAACATTAGATGTTTCAAATATATATAAATACTATTATTAATACTCTTTTGCCTATAATTGGGAGATAAGATGTGCAGGCATTGGGACACAAAGATTCATCTTCCTCTAATGGAAAAGTCGATGGGGGTATGGGAGAAGGTATGGGAGAGAGCAGATTGGAGGAAGCGATATCTTGTGGGACTGCTATTCTGGGAGGTTGGGTAGGGGAATAATGGGGGGGAAATGATTGTAACTCAAAATCTGGCGGAAATGAATGATGTAAAACAGAAGTTAATAAAACATTTGTTTAAAATAAAAAAATAAAATAAAAAACAAACAAACAAACAAACAAAAAGAAATCATGCTACTTGCCTTCTCATTTCTGGGTCCTTAAGAACTAAGTCTTTAATTAGTGATACTTTTTCCCCCATTTTGAAGATACTGAGGCATGGCTTCAGTCTGAGCTATCATGGACCCTTCAGTACAGCCCTTGGCTAGACCTGTCCCTCCACTCACATCTGCAGGACAGCACAGTCCTCAGAATTACAATGCACTGGTCCCAATGTCACCACCATCCTTTTCTCTATTCTTGCTTCCCCTGACATGAATTCTACCTCAGACCTCCTTTCTAATCAGGAAGGAAGGGATGCTCCAGCAGCATATGGATACCTGTGAAGGGATGCTCAGTGTGAGGTAGAGAACATAAGAGAACATAAGCACGTAATAGGCCACAAATGAGGTGGTTATTTATTCCTGAGAGACATGCAAAAATGTGACTCCTTAGCCTTTCAGTCTTAAAGAGCTACTTGGCAAGCTTATCAGCTACAACCCTGATTACCCCAGTCAAGAGCCCAGAAATCTGGATCTCTTTCCTTCTATCTGATTGCAATTGCTGGGCAGATTTATAGGGACCAAGTGGGAGGGGGAACTTAGGGACAGTCAGTCATAAAGTCCCCTGATCTCAATTTCCTGTTGTGGACCACAAACTGCACACCTGGCCTAGAAAAAATCTACTAGGTGGATTTGGGAAAAACCTGGAAAGACTTATATGAACTGATACTTAGTGAAGTGAGCAGAACCAGGAGAACATTGCACACAGCACCAGCAACATTATGCGATGACCACTTTTGATAAACTTACCTCTTTTCAGCTTTTCTCAGATCTAAGACACCTCCAAAAGACTCATGATGGAAAATGCCCTCCCACAATCCAGAGACAGAATTATAGAGTCTGAATGCAAATCAGAGCACATTATTTTCTCTCTCTCTCTTTTATTTCTTTCTCGTGGTTTTTCCCTTTTATTCTGATTTTTCTTTCACAATAAGACTAATGTGGAAACATGTTTAATATCATTCTACATGTATAGTCTATATCAGATTGCATGCTGTCTTGGGAAGAGGGGAGGGGAGGAAAGGGGGGAAATGTGGAACTCAAAAATCTCATAAAAATGAATGTTGAAAACTAAAAATAAATAAATATTTTTTTAAAAAAGAATAACTCTATTAAAAAAAAAAGAAGTTTGCTAAACCTCTTATTGAGTACAGAGGAAATTCCAGTAAATGAGAATTTCTCTGTACACCGGTGGGTTAATCAGGGATGAGATATGGTATTCACTTCTGTCTGTTAGGGCCTTAGCAATAGCCCAGGACTCACAAAGCCACTCTACTCAATAAAGACTAGGAGGGCATTGTTCCCAGGCCTATTTACTCAGCTGATCTAGAGCCCTCAGGAACAAGGGTATGTGAAAAGGCCATGTATTTTAAACACAATGGGCTCTGTTCTCCATTCAGCATCTGGAAAAGCACTAATAATACTTAGAGTGGCTTACATTTACAGGCTGACCCACTGGACTGGGTAGCTTCTCATAGAGCTGCAAATGAGCTCTGGCTTCTCGGCTAACCATCTTCAGGTGGTGTGATCTCTGGGAATGGAAGGACTCCTCTCCTTACCATATCTCATTTATATAACTATAGGGGGAGGAGGATTTCTTTTTCTTCCCCTCTATCTCCTAGAAACCTGAGGCAGCTGGGTAGAGTAGTAGATAGAGTGCTGATGCTGGAGTCAAGGAGATCTGAGTTCAAATCCAGCCTCAGACACTTACTAGCTATGGAACCCTGGGCAAGTCACTTAACCTCTGTTTGTCTCAGTTTCCTCAGCAATAAAATGGGGGAAATAATAGCACCAGATAGTGTTTGCAAAGTGCTCAGCGCAGTACCTAACAGAATTGGAGCTAGGTAAATGCTTATTCCCTTCCCCATCCCTTACCCCCCTATTAATCATGGCATCTAGCAGAAGCACTACTTAAATAGGCTGTTGTCTACACAAGAGAAGTGTTTCATAAACATTTTGTGTATAAATCCTCACTGTTTTTTTGCTTTTTTGAGGGCAATTGGGATTAAGTAACTTGCCCAAGGTCACACGGCTAGATTTTTGTTTGTGTGTGCGTTAAGTGTCTGAGGTTGGATCTGAACTCAGGTCCTTCTGACTCCAGGGCCGACGCTCTACTCACTGCGTCACCTAGCCGCCCCTAAATCCTCACATTTTTACTTTCACATTTTTATTTATTTTATTTTCCATGTCTTATAACATCATCTGGCTAAAAACAAACTGGAAATGTTTTAAACCAAATAACAGCAGCTTAGGGAGGTTCCTCTAGTGCAGGAGTGGGGAACCCGTGGCCTTGAGGTCACATGTGGCCCTGTAGGTCCTCAAGTGCAGCCCTCTGAAGCCAAACTTCACAGAACAAATCCCCTTAATAAAAGGATTTGTTTTATAATGCTTGGACTCGTAAAGACTGCATCTAAGGACCTAGGTCATGTGTGGCCTTCCACAGTAGGTTCCCCACCCCTGCTCTGGTGGATCAGGAAAGTGGGTTTCTACATCAGCTCTTTGGAACATGCAAGGTGTCTTGTCCCTAATCATTGCCTTCTGCCCACTTACTGTTGGGATTAATGGGAAATGTGGTAGGAAGTTGAATCCTAACAGTATCAAGGATATTTGGCAGGGAAAAAAAAAAAAACTTAGAAATCACTTAATCTAAATTGTGGGAAATGATAACAGATTTCCAGGTGCCTAATAAATCCACATTGATCCCACCTAATCATCTAATTGGAAGGCTCTCCTAATATTGACCAGAGAGGTCATTCTCTGTTTACTAGATATTTGATAAATATTTTAGTCAATAACATCTCCTTAACATAATAAATGACTTTTTTAAAGGCATAAATCATGAAGATTCATTTGTCACATTGTGGGCAGATAGGTGGTACAATAGATAAAGTCCCAGGACTGGAATCAGGAAGACTCATTTTCCTGAGTTCAAATCTGACCTCAGAATCTAGCTTTGTGACCCTAGGCAAGTCATTCAACCCTGTTTGTCTCATTTCCTTATCTGTAAACTGAACTGGAGAAGGGAATGGCAAACCACTCCAGTATCTTTGCCAAGAAAATCCCAAATGGGGTCATGAAGAGTCGGACACAATTAAACTACTGAACAAGGAGAAAAATTTGTCATAGTAAGAGAGTATGACATGAATTTTTTTCCTTGTTATAATATTAGTCTGTGGTAGTCAGCTAGCATCATCATCATCATCATGTAAACAATGTCTTACATCAATATTAAACAGGCAGTTGTCTATACAATTCCTAAGAGGTATTAATGAAAAGAACAGTCTTTTATACTAGTGCAGCTTTATTTAATTTTCAAAAAAAATATTCTGAGCATCTTTACAGATTTTCTTTGTGATATTAAAATGTTATTAATAATTTAAGTGTTTCCTTATATGGGATTAGGTACAATTGATATTCAGTAATACAGAGTTTCCCTCCTGTGATGACCTAACTGAAGCTAAGTTTTAATTATCCATTAGGATAAGAAGTAAAACCATAAAAAGCCAGTGGTCTGGGAGATGGAAGCTTAACTGAGGAGGGATGGGCTTCAGGGTGCCAGGGAGCAGGAGACACAAGTAGGGGTGGTGAACCTGCATCCTTGAAGCCACATGAAGCTTGGATTCAGTCAAAGGGACGCACTTGAAGATCTAGAGGGCCACATGTGGCCTCAGGGCCGTAGGTTCCCCAGCCCTGCACTACAACAACAAGAAATGGGAAGACTCTGGGGGCAAATATAAGAGAGACATTCTTGGAGCAGGAGCTTAAAGGTATGAGCAATGGAGAGGCAGAGACATCTATAAAGAAGATCACCTTGGGGCAGGTAGGTGATGCAGTGAATAGAGTACCCGTCTTGGAGTCAGGAAGACCTCAGTTCAAATCCAAACTCAGACATTTAACTAGCTGTGTGACCTTGGGCAAGTCACTTAACCCCAATTGCCCTGCCTTCCCCCCTCCAAAAAGACAAAAAAAATAAATAAAAAAGACCACCTCAAACAGCAATTTGCCTATATTTTCAGGAAACTTCAAATTGCTTGTATGAACAAGACATTTTCTAGGGGCAAATTTCTCTTGGCACATTGTTATTTTGCTGGGAGTACATGGCCATGGGGTCATATCTGTACTCAGTTCCACTCAGATCTTCTGTTTGGGGCAGTGGTACAGAGGTCATTAATATAATCAGAAATGAAATGCTTTTTTTGTAAATTGCAGTTTGACCTCTGGGCGACAGCTGAGTAGATTTTCATAGTTCCTCTTTTTTCCTCAACTGTGAAAATTATATCTGTGACAGAAGTGATTCCTTCCACTTGACTACTAACAAAAAAAACTTGGTTTCATTATCTGACAGAACAAGTTGAATATATGAATATGCACCATTTTCTAATCAAGAACCGTCTGGTAGAGAAAAAAAAAATCAAATCTGATCTCAAGAAAGTACACCTAACAAAAAGGGAGCACTAACCAGGGAAATAAAGCACTTTAACAAAACCAGCTATTATTAGTTATTCTGTAAGGTCTTCTCCCTGAGCAAGGGGTCATGAACTCATATAGATTATAGAACAAATGGACCACAAAAACTAAATAGGCAAGTCATTTCTGCTGAGTTCCCTTTTGTGAACTCACATGTGGAAACTGTGTTCCATTTTCATGCCCCACAAAAACTCTCTAGTAAAGCTAGATTTTATTTGGGGGGAGAAAACCCATACACACAAACACAATTGTCTGCTTTCCCTGTATCCAGTCTCATTTCAGCTTTTATAATAGCCCCTTACCCTTCTGTTCTTTGTCCTAATTCTTGCAAAACCAAGATTTGGCTCTTTTGCAATTCATAGCATGTGATGCTTGAGGCTCTTTTATTTTCTTTAGAAAAATGAAGTGATTATACAGTTTGGTTCTATTACATGGGGCAAAAGGTTTATTTTTTTTTTTAGTGAAAACAGAGACTGGGAAT
Source organism: Gymnobelideus leadbeateri (assembly GCA_011680675.1). NCBI lineage: Eukaryota > Metazoa > Chordata > Mammalia > Diprotodontia > Petauridae > Gymnobelideus > Gymnobelideus leadbeateri. Next base: position 21,900 of record WOXC01010046.1, read on the forward strand.
CTTGCTGTTTAGTCATTGCCTACATATACTGATTGTTGTTCAGTCATTTTTCAGTCATGTCTGACTCTTTGTGACCCCATTTGGTGTTTTCTTGGCAAAGACACTGGGGTGGTTTGCCTTTTCCTTCTGTAGCCCCTTTTATAGATCAAGAAACTGAGGCAAATAGGGTTAAGTGACTTGCCCAGGGTCACACAGCTAGTAAGTGTCTGAGGCTGGCTTTGAACCCATGAAGATGAGGCTTCCTGACTCCAAGCCTAGACCACTATTCACTGTGCCACCTAGCTGCCCTCTATATGCTAGTAGTTCAAAATAAAATCCTACTAATAAATTAAGTCTCATTAATTTGGGCTAATTAGGAGAAAATTAGTCTGAATTCATAAAACTATTTTTTAAAAACTATAACACCTTTACTTATTGATCATAACAAATTACAATATATTCTTGTGTCGTAGAATTTCTAATAGAAAAAAGATAATGTGAAATTAGCACAGTGCAGCCTAAGATCCATCATAGCCACCGTAAGTATTGTTTATGTGAAAATGGATACTTCTGAGGTCTTTGAGAAATAAGCTCTCAAATATTAAAAAAAAAGTTTTCCCTGCAAAATTTTTCTACAACATTAATTTTGTATTTTGAAAAAGCAAGATCTGGGGGCAGCTAGGTGGCACAGTGAATAGAGCACTGGCCCTGGAGTCAGGAGGACCTGAGTTAAAATATGGCCTCAGACACTTAACACTAGCCATGTGACCTTGGTCAAGTCACTTAGCCCCAATTGCCCCACCCTCCCCCCTCCAAAAAGAAAAAAAAGAAAAAGCAAGATCTGGTAAACAAAGATAGACTTTAATATGACTTCTGGACAAATGGTCAAAATTCTGACCTTTGAAGCCCAGACTAATGAGGTATCAAAGTGCACAGAAGAGCCTAGAGATGCTCGAGTCATATTCTTCTGTTTATGGTCCTCCTCAGGGGTCAGTCAGGTTATCTGGGAAGCATCTTCTGTCTTTCTAGTTGCTGGAATGCTATAATGTACATCAAATGGTACCCATGTTACCTTGAAAAAGCAAATATCACCTATCCATCAAGGACCAGCTAAAGTCCTAGGACACATTCTCTGACCGTTCAAGACCACAATGATTTCTCCTTTTCTAGAACTCCTGCATCATTTAGTCATTTGCTATTTTGTGACTTCTTGTCTCTATAGGGCAGCTAAGTGGTGCAATGGATAAAGGGCCCAGCCTGAAATCAGGAAGACTCATCTTCCCGAGTTCAAATCTGACCTCAAATACTTACTCGCTGTGTTACCCTGGGTAAACTGCTTAACTCTGCTTGCCTCAGTTTCTACATATGTAAAATGAGCTGGAAAAGGAAATGGCAAACCACTCTAGTATCTCTGCCAAGAAAACACAAATGGGGTCACAAAGAGTCGGCCTGAAAAACTGACTGAACAACAACTGACCTCTTGTATAATGTTGTTTTACAGTATTATTTAACTTGTCATTTGGATATGTCTTTTCTCCTCAACTAAATTGCACGCCCTTGCATCCAGAGAAAGAATTGATAAAAGAAGTATGTATACAATAATTTTACACCACACATATATATGCATATGTTACATATACATATACACACACACACACACACACACATATGCCTATTTGTATCTAATGGTAGCTATCTCTAGGACAGGGAGGGAGTGGGGAAGAAAAAAAAAGAAATTTACATGATAATTTTATATATTTGAAAGAAACAGCAAATTGTGCATAGTATATTTGCAGTTTCTTGCAATCATTTTTATTTTTATTTTTGTTGTTTGGATATTTTTATCGTACTATGTTATAAAAATGTGTGTTTTATTCCATAAAATAAAAATAAAATAAATCTTAAAAAATAAATCAATTGCATGCTCCATAAAAAGCAGAAACCCAGAACCCTCATTCATGTGTTTACTTTAGTTCTTTAAGAATCTATTTCATTAGTATGGGTGCTCCATTCTGTGGCTCAATAGATAATCTTGGAGACCATTTGGGCCAAAAAAGTTATTATCTCTGGCCAAATTGGTGATGAACATCTGCAAACTAAGTCATCTGCAAATGATTCTGTTCCTAGGCTAAAAGGTTTTCTAGCTTGGAAAACCCCCGAGCCAATTTTGTTCTGTCATAACTTTAAGAAATAGGTTCTCCTGGGGCAGCTAGGTGACGCAGTGAATAGAGCACCGGCGCTGGAATCAGGAGGACCTGAGTTCAAATCTGGCCTCAGATACATAACACAAAACTAGCCATGTGACCTTGGGCAAGTCACTTAACCCCAATTGCCACTCCCCCAAAAAATTAAAAAAAAAAGAAATAGGGTCTCCTCTCTGCCACAATAAGGCAGTTGAATAGTACTTTATTGAAGGAATCTATGTGTTCTTCAAGAAGCCATGCTGCCTCTTGTGATACCTGATTCCTTTTCTAAATGTTCACCAACCATCTCTTAGGTAATAAATTCTAGGATTTTGTCAGGAATCAGTCAAGCTCACTGGCTTATAATTTACAGATGTCATTCTCACCACCTTCACCCCCTTTTAACATGAGGATAATATTTGTCTTTCTCCAACCCTTCAGTGCTTCTCCAAGTTTCTATGATTTTTCAAAGATCATTGACAATGGCTCAATAATTAAATTCAATTCAACAGTTGTGTATGAAGCACCTTCTAGGTACAAGGCACATCAGCCAGTTCTTTTGGTACCCTAGAACATAGCTTGTCTGGGTGTGATAACTTTAACTCTAAAGGACAACTAAGTGTTCTCTTAGTATTGCCACACAAGCCATTTTTTTCTGTCTTTTCCAGTCCAAAATTTATTCAGTTTAGTAGAACAAAAAAAGTAAGCCAGAAGATTCATTAGAGTTAAGTAGCACTATTTTCAGGTATTATAGCCTTGATCGGTGGTCCTGTCCATTCTTTAATTGTCTCTTTAGAACTAAAAAAAAGTCCTCTTTATGTTACCCTTAGCTTTCTTTGCCAACCTTTGATCATTCTGAAATTTAGGACTATGGACATCATTCTTACAAGGTAATGTCCCATTTGGGTGTTCATCCTCCATTACCTGTCTTTCCTTCCATCTTCTGCACATCTCTATAAATCTGCATTGGTTTGGGAGTTCCCTGTTAACAAAATTCTCTTCAGACTCTTCTCTCATCATATGAATTGACCCTTTCATGTCACCCAAATTTCATAACTTAGAGCTTCCTCTCTCTCCTTGGTGGACTTCCATGGGATCCTACTTATCCTTTCTTTTAATCCTATGGAATATGCTTTCCCAAAATGTAGGGTGAAAATCAGACTATTCTAGACTTTCTTTTCCTTCTTTACTAGAAATTCTAAGATGGGGGCAGCTAGGTGGCGCAGTGAATAGAGCACTGGCCTTGGAGTCAGGAGGACCTGAATTTCAAATTTGACCTCACACACTTGACACACTTACTAGCTGTGTGACCTTGGGCAAATCACTTAACCCCAATCACCCTGCCTTTCCCCCTCAAAAAAACAAAAGAAATTCTAAGATGGAGTCATCCATTCCCTGAATGGTTTCAATCATTCATACTCCTGTAGCCAGTTACTCCTTGATGGTGAGAATCAGATCCAAAATAGATTTTTCCCTTATTGGGTTTTCTAGCTTTGAAATATGGAATTATCACTAAGAGAAGTCAAGAATTATTACCTGGTTTGCTTGTGGGAAAGAGAGAAAGAGAGAGAGAGAGAGAGAGAGAGAGAGAGAGAGAGAGAGAGAGAGAGAGCACCCCAGCAGATTCCAGACAATTGAAGTCATCAATAATTATTGTCATGCCTTTGTACCAGGAACACGATCTTTTCTGAACTCATTTATTTCCTCTCTCTGTCTGAATGTTCTACAATATATTCCAATGACAATATCACTCCTGCTTCATTGATCTTCATATGAAACTGTCTCTCTTGCTTCTCATCTGTAATTCCTGATTTTTCTCACATGAGTATATATATATATATATATATATATATATATATATATATACCTTTCCAGCTACTCTTACATTTCCACAGTCATGTTCTGGTCTTGGTCTCATCTAGTCAGATTCCAGTAATACCTAGGAGGTCAAATTTTCATCCTTGAGTTAGGATATCTAGTTCATTTTGTTTGTTACCCATACTGTCTGCATTTCTATAATTGTGGCCATGGTTTTTCTAACTGGCACATTTTGGGGATTTTATCTCCTATGAAATTCTAAGTATACTTACTGGTAATCTTCCTCTTGTATTTCTCTTTACAGTGTCTATCTTGGTGGATATAAGTAGGACATTTTTTCTTTTCCCCTTTTTTTTCAGTTTAAAGCTCTTTTGATTAGATTTGCAAGACTCTGGGCAAATACATTCTACCCTTGTTAAGAATAATCCATTCATGGCCAGGAGCCTGTCATTTCTAAATCAGAGAATCAGAGAATCAAAGAATCTCAGAGTTAAAAGGAGCCTCAGTAGCAAAAAGGAATTCCAGCACAACACATGTAACAAGTGGTCGCCATGCTTCTGCTTGAAGACCTCCAGGGGGCATGTGTATGTGTGGGAGGGGGTGGGCACCACCTGTCAAGGCTGGTCCATTCCACTATTATAGACTCTAACTATGATTAAAAGATGTTTACTTGACATGAAATTTAAAGCTACCTCTTTACAATTTCTAACGATTGCTTCTGGTTCTGTCCTCTATGGCCAAACAGAACAAATCTAATGTCTCCTCCACATGACAGCCTTTCACATACTTGAATACAGTTATCATGATCTGAGTCTTCTTCTGGTCAAATATTCTCAGTTTCTTCAACTGATCCTTACATAATATCACTTATCACAATATCACATCCAAATTGCCCCCTTCCTACATAAAATATCATGCTCTGCATGTGGTGTGACCAAGGCAAAGTACAGAACTAGCACCTCCTTGCTTCAAAAAACTACTCCTGTCTTAATAGAGCTAAAGATTGCAATAGTTCGGGCAGCTAGGTGGTGCAGTGAATAGAGCACCAGCCCTGAAGTCAGGAGGACCTGAGTTCAAACCCGGCCTCAGACACTTAACACACACAAAAAAAAACTAGCCTGTGACCTTGGGCAAGTCACTTAACCCCAATTGCCCTACCCTTCCCCCTCCAAAAAACATAATAATAATAATAGTAATAATAATAATAAACAAAAATCTTTTAAAAATAGATTGCAATAGTTCTCTGGCTACCATATCATACTCAATAGGAGTCATCATACTGAACCTCCAGTCCACTAAAAACAACATATTTCTTTTAGACAATCTGCCTCCTAGCTATACCCCTCATCTTATATTTGTGAAGTTTATTTCTGAACCCCCAAAATACATTTTTCTATTGAATTTTGTTTTATTAATGTAACTAAGGACTCAGACCTATTTGCATAAGACTCTTCTCATTGGGGGAAATTGATTACTCAAGATTCCATGCCTGTGTGAGTTTGAAAAGAGGAAAGATCTTGTCTTCTGGCTTCTAGCTTCAAGAAAAGAGATATGTGATTCCAGGTCCCCTTCAGGGGAGAGGTCCCTGGAGAGAGAGGAAGACTGGAAAGAAGTAGATATATAGATGAGTAAGAATCTTGATCATGTGCCTATCCTGAAGTTACCACACTAAAGACTCTGGGGGAATTTCCACTTGGGTAATATCTGGTACACATATAGTGTCTTTTGTCTTAGCTGAGATATCTGGCCCCTGTAGCATTCTACTCCCATATCACTGATCTCTCTTTCTGGCCTCCCAATTTGTCTTGGGCTAAAAGAATGTCCTACTCTGAAATTTTGTAATAATAGTAATAATAATAATAAACAAAAATCTTAAAAAAAAGATTGTCACTCCAGAATTCTATGTGAGACATTATTTTAAAGTTGTTTGGAGGGGAATGTTGGGAGAGCTCAGCTGAGCGCTTTCTCTGTTCTACCATATTGATGCCCTCCCTTCTCCCAGAAGTCTCTTTCCCTATAAAGGATAATGATTTGGAATGCAGCTTGAACCTAAAAGTTATTTCCACTAGATTAACAATCTTTGGCAAGGAAGAAGTTGGGGGGGGGGGAACAGATGTAATTCTAACCCAGTACTCCATCTCTCTACAGAGGGCAGGGTGGCCAACCCTGTGGTCTGAATATCCTGCTTCACCTACTGGCAGTAATCTAAATCTCTCTTGGAGAGTGGTGGATGAAGGAGGTTCTCAAGATAATTATTCCTGCCTCCCTGAAAGCCAAATCTAGACAGACCCATGTGGACACACATAAGCTACATAGTCAGCAAATACCTATAACCTATGTAAGATTCAGCCCAATACTTTAACCTTTCAAGACCTTTTTGATCCTCACTATGTTAGCTACTATATTAACTACTCCTCCCAATTTTGTGTCATCTGCAAATTTGATAAGGATGCAGTCTATGACTTTACCCAACCACTGATAAAATTCTAAGCAGCACAAGACAAAGCACAAATTTCTGGGGTACTCTACTGGAAGTCTACTTCAAACTGACATTGAAACATTAATGACTATAGTTACTATCTTAACTATAATCAAGGCATCTTCCTAGACTCAAAGGAGAATAAAGCCCACTTTATTCTATGCCTTAAAGGGCTAAATGAAAAACAATTTTTAATCTTTCAGAGTAAAGTGATTCCTCTCAACCAAGTCAAAATGGAAAGCTTGTTCCAGGTTGAGGGTAACTAATGGGCCACAAACTCATCAGTAATTTAGGGGGATGTCTACCCAAGTATGTGAAGACTTCCTAGGTGGAATAGACAGATGAGAGCAATTTGTTCCAATAGCCATGAAGGTGGCTGAAGCAGGTACTGCTTGGTTAGGTATTGAAGATGCCAAGGTCATCTACTGCATCTCAGGCCATCACCAGTCATTCTGACTTTTGTCCTGCAACTTGACATGACTCCAAAAGAGTGAGAGTGATGATTGTGTGCAACTCTACCTCACTTATATCCAATCCACACATGAATCAAGACATCACCCTGTGATGTCATTGGTCCTCTTCAAAACAAAAGACAAACAACAATGACCATTTCCAAATCCATTTATTTATATTAACCTACACTCATGTTTCTACAAAATTATTGTGATAATTTATGAAATGCTTAAATAAAATTTAGGTAAATTATTTCAAAAATATTCCTTTCATCTATCAGTTTAGAAACCACATCATAAATGGAAATAAATTTAGACAGATATGACCTGTTATTGCCAGAGCCATTTTCTGGCTCTTTGTTATCTTTGTAATTTCCTTCACTAAGTGTTCACTGTCCCTTTAATTATCCATTCAATGATTTGCCAAAGTAGTTAAGTGTTCATAGATGGCTTAAAGTTTGAGGACTTTACTCACTTTCATTTTTTTTGAAAATAAGGACATTGGTCCTTTGAGTTTTTATATTGTTAGCCACTCTTTCTAGGCTTCTTTTGGTATTATCATTTGTACCCATACAAATCACCAGCATCTTGAAGTCATCCATTTTGACAAATCTTAAGAAGTTCTCTGGGGTGGCTAGGGTGGCACAATGAGTAAGAGCACCAGCCCCAGAATCGGGAGGACCCGGGATTGGTTCCAGCCTCAGATACTTAATACCCACACAAAAAAACTAGCCATGTATCCTTGGGCAAGTTACTTAACCCCAATTGCTTAAAAAAAGTTCTCTGTCTCATTCTGCATACATATCCCAGGAAGAAAGCAGATTTCCTTATTGCTGTTATCCAGTTGACAGAAAGTTACCTAACTACCCCTTAGCAAAGAGTCATCAACCACTTATCTTTTCTACCTTTTACCTTTACTTGACAGTTCCTGGGGATCAATATTTCTTGGAGGCAGGCAGCTGGTTCCCTTCCACAGCATCCAACTTCATCCTCTTTGGAAAGAGCTTCATAGTTATTTCTTAGTTTGAAGTGTTTCTTAGTATCTTCTTCCCTTTTTCCTCTGAGAGACATTTTCTTTTTCACTCTCTAACCTTATGACACCAGTCAGGATTATCCTATCTCTTCAGAGCCTTTTTCTTTGTTTTTGCATCAGAAGTCTCCTGTTTTTATTTTGCTGTTTTTCTTTATTCTCCTTGATAATCTTAAAAGTGGAGAAGCATTGAAATTGGCCTAACATAAGCATGAAGGGAAACCTGAGGGAAAAACAGGGAAATATCACGCACACAAAAACAAGCTACTATCTGAGAATATGTGTATGGAAGTAGAGAAAAGTGTGTGGGGTTTAGGCAGGCAGCAGCCCTACCATTGCCATTCTTCCTTTGTCATTTATGGGTGCATCTTATATTTCTGCCAGTGTTGGTGGTCCCATATCTTCTCCCCACACCATTGTCACTTAGCAGATCCAATTGCTTCATCCACTATAGTAGCAAAGGGATGCCCTAAAGTGAAGAGTTCAGGGTAAACTCTTAGATTGGCTACATCCTATAGTTAAATGACTTAATCAAGGCATCTTTGACTCAGAGAAGGAGAATCAAGCCCACTTCATCCTATGCCTTAAAAAGGTAAATGAAAGACAATTCTTAATCTATCAGAGTAAAGTGACTACTCTCAACCAAGTCAAAACAGAAAATTTAGGTGCCTTCTACCATTCCCCACATATCCTCACCCTACTCCAAATAGATAGACTCTTAAAACTCCCCAGGGAGTTAAAACTTGAAAGAAGAATGGGAAACTTAGACATAAATGTTCATTTTCCATAAACTTTCTCAGTCTCTGAGAGTAAAGTAAGTTTTACTTTACCATTGCAGATTGCTATGAGTTCCCTCTTCTCTACATCTCAAAATCGTTTATCATTATCCACCATTTCCTCCTCCTTTACTCCAATCAATGATGAAAAAGTGGCCCTTCACTGTCAAATCCAACCCTCCATTTATGCCCTTCATCCCATCCCTTCCATTCTTCTTCAGCAGAAATTTCACTCACAAATCATTCTTTCTTCCTCTAATATTCCCTATCTACTGGCTCCTTCCTTGCTATCTATAAACATGTCAAAGGTTATCTTTTTTAAGGTTATAGAAAGAAAGAAAGGAAAGAAGGAAGGAAGAAGAAAGGAAGGAAGAGAAAGAAAGGAAGAAAGAGAGAAAGGAAGGAAGAAAGAAAGAAAGAAAGAAAGAAAGAAAGAAAGAAAGAAAGAAAGAAAGAAAGAAAGGAAGGAAGAAGGAAGGAAGGAAGGAAGGAAGGAAGGAAGGAAGGAAGGAAGGAAGGAAGGAAAATAAGACAGAATGGAAGGAAGGAAGAGAAAGGAAGAAAGAAAGAAAAGAAGGAAGAGAAAGAAAGGAAGAAAGAGAGAAAAGAAGGAAGGAAGGAAGAGAGAGAGAGAAAGAAAGAAAGAAAGAAAGAAAGAAAGAAAGAAAGAAAGAAGGAAAATAAGACAGAATGGAAGGAAGGAAGAAAAAGAAGAAAGAAAGAAAGAAAGAAAGAAAGAAAGAAAGAAAGAAAGAAAGAAAGAAAGAAAGAAAGAAAGGAAGGAAGGAAGGAAGGAAGGAAGGAAGGAAGGAAGGAAGGAAGGAAGAAGGAAAAGAAGACAGAATGGAAGGAAGGAAGAAAAAGAAGAAAGAAAGAAAGAAAGAAAGAAAGAAAGAAAGAAAGAAAGAAAGAAAGAAAGAAAGAAAGAAAGAAAGAAAGGAAAAAGGAAGGGAGGAAGGAAGGAAGGAAGGAAGGAAGGAAGGAAGGAAGGAAGGAAGGAAAGAGGCCTTCCTTTATCTCCACCATTCTTTCAGGCTATCTATCCTTTATCTCTCCTCCTTTTGCAACTAAATTTATAGGAAAAAAAGTTGTCCACATTTGTCACTTTCACTTCTTCTCTTACTCACATCTCACCCTCTGCTGCCTGGCCCCTATGGTCATCGCCCAAACGAAACTGCCCTCTCCAAAATTACTAGTGATCTCCTATTTACCAAACAGTTCTCATCTTTCTTGACCTTTCTGATACATGCAATATTGTTGACTACCCTCTTCTCCTTGATACCATTCCCATGTCACCTCATGCCTGGTTTATGACAATAACCTGCTAGTCAGTCTTCCTGCCTTAAGTCTCTTCCTATTCCATTCCATTTTCCATTCAACCACAAAAATGATTTTCCTAAAGCTCAGGTCGGCTCACGTCACTCCACCCTGCCCCCCCACCCCCAACCTCAATAACTCCACTGGCTCCCTAATGCCTCCAGGAGTAAATACAAAATGCTCTGTTTGATATTCAAAACCTCTCATAGCCTAACCCCCTCTTACACCTTACTCCCTATCATGTACTCTTTGATCCAGAGATACTGACCTCCAGGCTGTTCCACAAGCAAGACTCTCCATCTCTCAGCTCCAGGCATTCCAAGGCTGTCCACCTTATCTGGAATGCCCTCCCTCATCTGCTCTGACTACTCATCTCCCTGGCTTCTTTTAAATCACCTTCTACAAGAAGCCTTACCTATCCTTTTTTAATTCCAGTGCCTTCCCTCTTATTAATTATTTCCTATTTATCCCGTATAGTAATTTGCTTTGTATATATTTGTTTACATGTTGTCTCCCGAATCAGATTGTAAATTCCTCGAGGGCAAGGACTCTATTTCCCCCCCTTTTTGTATGCTCATCATTTAGCACAGTGCCTGGCACATAGCAGGCACTTAATAAATGTTTATTGATTGTTTGGATAGTCTCTCCACACTAGGTTTTCTGGACATACTTCTCTCTTAGGCTTCTTTTCTGGATCATTATTCAAATTCTGTGTCCTTACTATGGATATATCCCCAAGGCTTTGCCCTAATCTGCATTCTCCTTTGTCTATGCCTTTCTCTCTCTCTCTCTCTCTCTCTCTCTCTCTCTCTCTCTCTCTCTCTCTCTCTCTCTCTCTCTCCCCCGCCCTCATCTCTATGCAGATCCCTTCACATTCATCCAGCCTCTCTCCTAAGCTCCATTCCTACATCACCAACTGCCTATTGAACATCTCAAACTGGATGCCCCATAGACATGTGAAAATCAAAATATCCAAAACAGAAATCAGTATCTTTTCTATCATATCCATTCCTCTCTTAGCCTCTTTATTTCTGTCAAATACACCACTATCCTTCCAGTCAGTCATCCAGGTTCACCACCTGAGATTCATCCTCAACTCTGTCAGTCTATATATAAAAATAAAAAATAAAAATTTTACACCTATTCTCCTTCATGCTTATTGGCTTCCTTTTCTCTCCCCAGAAAGTGGTTAAGATGTCAACTGCCTTTCAAAATCTCACAAGACTCTCTGTACTGAAGAGGAAAAAAAAAGACAAAAAGAAATAGTTTCCATCCCAAACACAGGTCATCTATGTTGTTCAATGCCCTCATTTTATAAAAGAGAAAACTCAGGCCCAGAGAGATGAAGTGATCAAGGTTACAGATGTAGAAGAGGTGATATTTGTACCCATATCTTTCCACTGCAAACTAAGTGTTCTTTCTTCTACACTACAAATCAAGTAAAAAAAGCATTTATTAAAATGTTTACTGTATGATAGGCACTGTGCTAAATACTGGAGGTGGAACAAGCAAAAAGAAAGACTGCCCCTGTCCTCAAAGAGCTTACATTCTAACATGGGCAGATCCATAAAAGCGTGCTAAAAAGGAGGGGGCCAAGGAAGGTACCTGTTCAAGGACATGGTGGCAGATGTGCCTGGATACAATTAATAGAGAGTGCATATGAGGACATGGTAGCTAGAGAACTGAATATTTTCAATAAAATAATTGAATAAGGTGCATACAGGTCCATAATTCTTTAAGATGAATGGAAGGAAGGTGGATGCAAAGATTGACAAATCTTTAGTGTATTTGGAATTGGCTTATTCTGTAAAAGGATACTTTCCAGAACTTATATTTCTAAGAAAGAAAAAATTCAACCTGGATTTCAAGTATCTGAGGATCACTTAACACTTTTTATTAGGAAGTAAAGCAGGAGATTTTAAATGAAAACCAGTGCTCATTTACAGATCTTAAAATCCTCATACTCAGAAGCTCCAAACATTAAGTCCCTTCCAGTTCTTTAGTGATCAAATAAGAAAGCATGGGTGACTGAAGCTGTTTTGAAACCTAGTTTTCAAGTTATTTATAGAAGCAGTTAGGTGGCACAGTGGAGATAGAGTACAGAGCCTGGATCAGGAATACTCATGTTCCTGAGTTCAAATCTGGCCTCAGATACTAGCTGTGTGACCCTGGGCAAATCACTTAACCCTGTTTGCCTCAGATTTCTCATCTGTAAAATGATCTAGAGAAGAAAATGACAGACCACTCCAGGATATTTGCCAAGAAAACCCCAAATGGGGTCATGAAGAATCAGACAAGACTGAATAACAACAACTTTCAAGTTATTTTAGTCCAACTGTTGAAAAATATTGTAAGAATAACACTATCATATTTAAAGTATTATTGATTTTAGACAATGTCCCAGGTTATCCACTTACATTTGTTTCATGGTATGAGAACATGAGCTTGCAAATTCTATAAAATTTGTAATAAAGTTCTCTGAACTTAGCAATATATATATAAAGATTTAAAGAAAGAGAAGAAATTTCAGTTTACACAGATAAAACATTTTAGACAACAATAACAACATTTTTCATCATGTAGTAATTATAGACTTATCCTTCAGGTATGATATACAGTAATTTTTTAAAATGTGCTTTCTAGGGGGTGGCTAGGTGGTGCACTGAGTAGAGCGTTGGCCCTGGAGTCAGAAGGACCTGAGTTCGGATCCGGCCTCAGACATTTATCACATACACAGACAAAAAACCTAGCCTTGTGACCTTGGGCAAGTTACTTAACCCCAATTGCCCTCCAAAAAGCAAAAAAAAAAAAAATGTGCCTTCTATAGCTAAACAAATCAGAAATGCATTTTTCTTATCCTTTACTGTTAAATATTAATGAATAGATTAAAAACTTATTTTTAAATAATTTTATTGCATATTTCTGTTAGGTTGTAATCAATTACCATATTTCACATACAAATATATCTTCAAAAAGTAAAAATTAAAATAATGCAACCACTCCGTGGAATTCATTATTCATACTAATCAGGACCTAGCCTTACTCATTTTGCATTGTTTTCTTGGTTCTGTATTCTTTACTCTTCATCAGTTCATGAAAGTCTTCATGCTTCTTTAAATTTCTCAGAGGCTGCCTTAACTCTTCAAAACCCAAACTGAAAATAACGATTATATTTGCTCCCTTCTTAACTTCCTAAGAAATTTTGAAGCACAAACGAACTAATTGAACTCCATCTTACTAAAAACACAATTAGTGCCTGATAACCAATAAGCTTATGAGCCATATGGCTTCTGAGTTTAATAAGTGAAGTGTTGTAGTAGACACTCCAAATCTTTTGTTCCGTAAGAATTTGCATTATCTAGTTTTTAAAGTTTTAACAAGAATAATTGCCATATATCTATCATTCTACGTGGAATTTCTCATATGATCTTCAAAACCACCCAGTAAGGCAGATTCTGGTGTCTTTATTATCTCCACTTTACAGATATGGAAACAGAAGCCCATGGAGGTTAACATTCTAAGAGTCATGCAGCTAGTATCACACGAAGGATTTGAATCCAGATTTTTTTCTGATTCAGGTTCAACACACTTCCACTTCACCCTTCCTTTTTCACCTACCTCCACCTACCCCTTAGCCTTAGTGCTCCAGGACAATACCTCTGGGCTACTTCAGGTAGCAAGTATGTAGATATTTACTAGTTGTGTGACCCTGGGCAAGTCACTTAACCCTATTTGCCTCAATTTCCTCATCTGTAAAATGAGCTAGAGAAGAAAACGACAAACATCTCTAGCAGCTTTGCCAAGAAAAACCCAAATGAGGTCACAAAGAATTGGATACAAATAAAAATGACTGAACAACAACAAAAGCTATGTGAACTTGGGCAAGTCATTTAAAATTTAATAGTTTGTTTCAATTTCCTTCTCTGTAAAATGTCGATAATAATAGCACATAACTCCTGAGGTAGTTGAAGTATAAAAAGAGATGATAATTGTGAAATCCTTAGCACAGTGTCTCCCACATAGTAAGTGCTTTATAAGGCCCGTGTCCAAATCCCTTACTAAAGTGGGAGCTGTCCACATAATATTCCAGTTGCTGCCACACCCTTAGCATCCAAGATAAGGAGAGATTCCTTTGTATACTGTCTTCATTGCCAAAATGGCAACTAGATAGTACAAGCAGATAGAACATTGGGTCTGGAGTTAGGAAGACCCAAGTATAAATTCAGTCTTAGACACTAGCTCTGTGACTTTGAGTTAACTCACTTAACCTGTCTGCCTCAGTTTCCTCATCTATAAAAGTGGAAAACTAAAAAGCACCTACATCACAGGGTTGTTGTAAGGTATAATATTTGAAAATCACCCTGCACATAGCTGGCCTGGCACACTAAATAAATGTTTGTTGCCTTCCCCTTCCCAAAAATGAAGAGATGTGGCCAATTAATCAATTAATTCAATCAGTATCGACAGCAACCTTGAATAATTCAAATCCTAGAAAAAGTCTCTAGAGTCAAATATTCTAGTATGATTCTCAATGTCAACAACCTAAACATATTTCTGCCTTAATTTGTGTTATAAAGAAATTGCCTCAAAGTACATATAAATGAAATCTCCCTTCTCCATTACCTCCACTGAAATCCTTTTAGCTCAATACAATTGTGCAAATAGTATAATTTGGCAACTAACATGAAATCATACCTATTTTTTGATTTGCTTAAAAGAACTCTATTCTTGTTTCAATAAATATTAGAACATATAATATTCAAAATTTGCTTTGTTATGTGTGCTAAAGTCAAAAAGCAAATTAATAGAATTGTTAATTTTATAGTGGAAGAAGAATGACATTTTACCATTCTGGCCTTCAGAGTGCATCTGACCCAGAAAACTAGAATCCTCTCCTTCTGTCGTAATGACAGACTGTCTTTTTGGCAGGCAAAACTGCCAAGTAATTCCCTGATTTCCTTTTTTCCAATTAAAAAAATATGAATAGGATATTAAATCAAGTACAGTGTAAAGGGAAAAAAGTGCCATCATTACATTAGTGTACAGTCAGAGAGTAGTTTTCTGCCTAAATATCTATAAAGCTATAAAGAGATGTTTTTTTTGTTAGGTATCCACAAGGTGAAAAGTTTAGCTCAAATTCCATCTCTACACCAAGTTTTTATTCATCCCCCAAGTAATTAGTGCCTGCCACATCCAAATTTCTTTTGTATATATTTTGTATTTGTTTATCTATGTTCCCTCACCCCACCAAAAAACCGAAACCATAATGTAAGTTCTTTGAGAGTAGGGTCTAGGGGCGGTTAGGTGGTGCAGTGAGTAAGAGCGCTGGCCTCGGAGTTGGGATGACCCGAGATCAAATCCGGCCTCAGAAAATGAGCACCCACACATAAATAATGACTAGCCGTGTAACCTTGAGCAAGTTACTTAACCCCAATTGCTTTAAAAAAAAAAAAGAGAGAGAGAGTAGGATCTGGTTTTGTTTTTATCTTTTTGTGCCCAGTTTCCACATAAGCCCTGGAACAAAGTGGGTTAGTAAATTCTGGTAACTACTTAATAACAGCTTAATGAATTAAATAATAATATCATTACATATAAATTTTAGGAGACAGCTAGGTAACTCAGTGGAAAGAGCACTGGGCCTAGAGTCAGAGTCCAAATCTGGCCTCAAATACTTACTAGCTGTGAGACCCTGGGCAAGTCACTTAACCCTGTTGTTTACCTCAGTTTCCTCATCTATAAAATG
The DNA here is from genome assembly GCA_011680675.1 of Gymnobelideus leadbeateri. Classification (NCBI taxonomy): domain Eukaryota; kingdom Metazoa; phylum Chordata; class Mammalia; order Diprotodontia; family Petauridae; genus Gymnobelideus; species Gymnobelideus leadbeateri. The sequence continues at coordinate 37,677 of WOXC01010046.1, forward strand.
AGTTGGAGAAGGAAATGGCAAACTACTCCAATATCTTTGAAAAATCAAATAGGACTGAACAAGAAAGTAAACTCTAGCTATTATTATTATTATTATTATTATTTCTATAATGCTTAAAAGGATTTCCTCACAACAACTCTGTCAGCTGTCTGCCATTTTTCCCATTTTATAGACAAGGAAATTGAAAGGTAAAACACAGTTAATAGGGATTGGAACTAGGTTTGAAACCAGGCTTCTTGATTCCAAGACCAGCACTCTCTATACTATACTATATCTACCTATCATTTGGGTTAATTTGGTGTCTACACATTGTAGTACTCTCTACAAATGCAAAATAAATCATGAGCAAGTAATTTTCAAGGTAATTCAAATGAAAATGGCATCATAGTTTTGTCATAGCTGGAAGTTTTAAGCAATGCTATATTTGGACAATAAGAAATGCCTCCCAAATTTATGATTTCTTCTCAGATTTCCACTAAAAGTAGGTTCAGTTCACCTCAGGAACAAGTTATGACAAGTCCAGTTATTGACTTGACCAGTTCACGTTAATGATTTTCAGCTGAGTGAGGGTTAAAGGAGAAATCTGAGGTACCAGACCAGAATAGAAAGGCCTAGTTCAAAAGGGAACCAGTTAAGGTCTTTCCCAGGTCTCAGTTTTTCTGAGGCAATGCCCATTTGATAATTAAGGCTAGGTAAGAAATGAGGCAATGAATGGTTTCTTTTACCTAATCCAAAATTTAAAAAACAATCAATCTGGGAGGGGAAGACCCTCAGCGTTTCTGGCAAAAACAGAAACGAATGCTATTTACTCTCACTCTGAGCCATCAAAACCCCAACATTGACCAAGTGAGGCTTGGGCTGTGATCCATTGTGGGCCAATCAGTGTAGAGCCAGAGTGATTTGGGCATGGTTTTTAAAAATGACCTTTAAGGCACAGTTAAAAACAATTTTTTTTTAAATTATTAAGGCATGGGTTGTTTGGGGTTTTTTTGTTTTTTTTTTAATGATAGAATAAATAACTAGGTAAGAGGAAAAAAAACACTCTAGTTTGTAAATCCCAAGGTATCTTACAAGGTTTCAGCAATCACAATTTATATGTGGACAGAAGAAGAGGAAGGAGAAGAGGGAAAGAAGGAAGGAAGGAAGGAAGGGAAGTTGAGAAGCTAGGGAGACTAGGAAGTCTCCTTCCTAAGGAAGGTGGGATTTCAGTAGGGTTTTGAAGGAAGTAAGGGAAGCTGAGAGGCAGAAATGAGGGGGGAATGTTCCTAAGTGTTGGGAACAACTGTAAAAACTGAGAGAAGGAAGAGAAAGCATTGTGTTGGAGAAATAGCAAGCAAACCACTGTGGCTGAGCCATTGAATATGTGGTTGGGAGTAAAGTATAGTTCGACTGGAAAGGCAGGTGGTGCTGGCCAAACCCCAAAGGCAGATGTTTCCTTCTCAGCATTACCATGCATCTATAAAGGTTTCTGGTCAAAGTTACCAGGAAGCTGGAATTCTCTGCATATTGCAGGACTCAAATGAGCAAACTTTTCTGAATACAGAAATTCAAAAACATAATAGAACTTGAGTAATCAAAATGTTAGGGCAGTTAGACCCTGAGCCTGGAATCAGGAAGATCTGAGTTCAAATCTAGCCTCAGACACCTATTAGCTGTGTGATCCTGGGCAAGTCACTTAACCTTGTTTGCCCCAGTTTCCTCAACTGTAAAATGGATTGGAGAAGAAAATGGCAAACCACTCCAGTATCTTTGCCAAGGGAGTCCCAAATGGGGTTGTAAAGGGTCAGGCACAACTGAAAAGACTGAACAACAAATCAAAATGTTCTTTTTTATTTCTCACTAACATGGAACTCTAATAGATTGCAAGGCTTCCTCCTACGTTAGTGCTAAAGCCGAGTAGGGCAAGTGTTGACCTGAAATTTATTCCAGAAATGTGACTCAGAAATTTATTCCAGTTGCTGAAACCATCGAGTCTCCCCATAGGCTCAATATTGTTGAGAGCAAGTATGCACACACAGACAAAAACACACACAGATGAGAGCTGCTGTCTGAGTTTGAAAAACTTTACAAATATCAACACTGGAAGAAAAAAGCTGGAATATTGCTACCTCCCAGAGCAGTAGGACAGAAGCAGTGGATTAAGGAGATGTTTGCAGCCCTTTCAGTGGATTGCCAGGCATGCCCAGAACCCTCTGAATAATTACTTTTCCAAAGCATATAATTCCTATATTTGAATGTTTAAGTTTCAGGTGGTCATGAAGCCAAAGACAAGTCATATCAGACACCACCATCCTAACCCTCAGCATAATTATCTGCTTCTGTGTTTTATTTGTAGTAGTTTAAACTGGAGTAGGTCATGTCTGCGCATTTGGGCAGTGAGTGGGAAGACATATATGTGTATGCATCTATGTGGTATATTTTCTGTGCATGATTAAATATTAAACACATCTGTTTTTTTTCCCTTCTTTCCTCTCTGCTGCACCACAAAAAAATCTTGTACTGTTCAATAAAAAAGAAGGAGGGAAGGAAGGAAGGAAGGAAGGAAGGAAGGAAGGAAGGAAGGAAGGAAGGAAGGAAGGAAGGAAGGAAAGAGGAGAGGAAAGGAGAGGAAAGGAAAGGAGAGGAGAGGAGAGGAGAGGAGAGGAGAGGAGAGGAGAGGAGAGGAGAGGAGAGGAGAGGAGAGGAGAGAAGAGGAGAAGAGAACAGTAAGTTATCTACCCTTTGATTCTCTTAATTATCTTTTGGAGATTATACCCTGATAACGTTAAGCAACATTCCCCTCCTTCAAAGAACTACAAGTTCATAAATTTCATACTATCCTATATGGTTCAGTGGATAGAATGCTAAACCTGGAGTTGGGAAGATTTGAGTTCAAATGCAGTCTCAGACACTTACTAACTATGTGACTTTGGGCAAGTCACTTAAACTGTTTCCTTCAGTTTCCTAAACTGCAAAATGTAGATAATAATAGCATATCTACATTGCAAGGTAGTGAGTGGCACATAATAGCACTTAATAAATGCTTATTCCCTCCCCATATGCTTCAGGGTGGGGTGGAACGGTTGATAGAGCACTGGACTTAAGGTCAGGAGGAGCTGAATTCGTATGACCTATGTTACCCTGGGCAAGGGAGTTCACTTTTCTGTGTTTCCTTATTTGTAAAATGAGAGATTTAGACTTGGCCTCTAAGATCCTTCCCAGCTCTCTAGATATGATCCTATAAATGAAGAAAAAATGGAAGCAAACTGCACATCCAACAACAGGGAGAAAGGTTAAATAAACTGTTGAAAATAAACATAACAGAACACTAAAATGCAATCAAGATGTACAAAGATGAGGAATGCAAAGACATCTAGAAAGAATTTTTTAATATAAAGTGAAAACAGAAGAATGAAATGCTCAGGAAGTATAATCATAAAAGGAAAAGTGAATGAGAAAAGGAGAAAAAAAAGACTCAACAATGGCTTATGTAGAAGGAATGAGAAGTTGTCATCTTGCTTAAAGCACTGAAAATCATTCATTTAAAGTTAAATACTAAGCAAATTTAATTGGATTTCTGTTCAATATTAAGTTTCAATAAAATATTTAATATAAATAAATAATTCCTCTGGCTCTGTTTGTATAGGTATAAATCTGTCACCCGTGCACACAGATAATGTAAGCTTTTTATCTGCCCAGGTCTTTCGGGCTTTGAGTGCCATTTGGAATCCTTCGGAATCAATAGGTAAGAAAAAGCTCTCTGAGGATGACACAAACCTACTTTGGGAGACAGCTCTGGGCAGCAACATAGGCTGTGTCTGAGTCATTGGTCCAGAAGTTTAGTGGGAGGAACAAGACCAGAGAAGAAGGCAATGAGAAGGAGAACAGAGAATATTCAATCTGCTTTGGGCCTTTGGACACATTGCAGCTTGAGCCAATTTGTTCATTCCAAGTGTAGCAGTTTAATTATTCATATTTCATTGTTTAACAAGCAGAATTTAAAATGTCACTGAATATGAAAGGTAAAAATATTGTTGATGCCTGCCGCCTCCTCTTTATTCCTTTTCCCACCTTTCCCAGATCATCTGCTATGATTAAAGTAGGGATGAATATTATAAAGCAGGGCACAACTCATTTTGGAGTCTCTTTTTAATTAGGATAGTAGCACATCTTCCCCTATCAATTAGTCTGAGGCATTTTACATATTATTTGTTCAAAATCTGCTGTGCAATTTAATTCAGATGATTGAGTTTTCTAGATTAAGGACATGGGGCAGTGACTGGATTTATGATTTCAGAAATTCCCAAATGAGGAAATTTCTTCCACCAATTCAGATCAGCACCTACTCTGCAACATAACGTCTTAAAGTGTTCCCTAGAGCAATAAAATATCCAGTGACTTGCCTAAGGTCACAAAGCCAATATTATATATATCAGACTTGAACATGATGTTTCTGAGGTTAGATCATTAGCCATTATGTGATTCTACTTCTCTCCTAAATAACACCATCACCTAATCTAACATAGCTATTGCTTGCTCAATGACTCTTTGGTTAAACTAATGGTTTAATTAGGGATTGGGGGGTTTGGGAGGGAGATTTTTTATAGTTATTTGTTTCTAAGTATGTTATTAAAATAACCACAAAACTATTTGAAAAGGAAATCTGTGGATTTAAAATATTAGGATGGTTCTGTCACTCAAGAGGAATAATTATCAGTTCTGAGTTATTACAATACACATTGTCCACATGGCAGGGGTCTGGGACTGAAGGTCAGAGCCCTAAAGCAGTATTTTTTTCAAAATGCTTTATTAACTTCTGGTTTACATCATTCATTTCCACAAGATTTTGAGTTACAATTATTTTTCCCCCCTGTTTTTCCCCTACCCACCACCCAAGAATAGCAGTACTACAGAATATCCCCTCATCCAATCTGCTCTCTCCCATATATTCTCCCAAAACCACTTCGACTTTTCCAGTAGGGCAAGGTGAATCTCTGTGCCCCAATGCCTGTATATCTTATTTCCCAATTATATGTAAAATAGTATTAATAATAGTATTTCTATATTTTTAAAACATTTGATTTTAAAACTTCAATTTCCAGATTCATTCCCTTCCTCCCTTGTCACCCACTCTTGCTGGGAAGATGAGCAATTCAGTATATGTTGTGCATATATAGCCATGCAAAACATTGCCATAGTAGATATATCATAAAAGACTGACTATATTTCCCTCCCTCCTATCCCATCTCCCACTTGGTCTATTCCCTACTTTGATCCTGTCCCTTTTCAAAAGTGGGTGCTTCCAACTTCCCTCCCCTCCAGCCTGTCCTCCCTTCCATCATCCCCCTTCTCATCCCCTACCCCCCTACTCTCCTGTAGGGTGAGATATCCTATTTAGTATGTATGTCATTCTCTCCCTGAGCCAAATTCAATGAGAACAAGGTTTTGCTTTTTGCCTTCATGTTCTTCCCGTCCCTTGTAACCACTTTCCCTTGCCTCTTCTATATGAGATAGTCCACCCCATTCTGTCTCTCCCCATCTCATCTCGTTATACCCCTCTTTCACCTCTTAATTTCACCTTTTAAGTATCATCCCTTCCCATTAAATTTGACCTGTGCCCTCTATCCATGTATACCTGTAAACATATATACACACACATTCATGTATGTATTCATTTGCCCATATACCCTTCTTCAACTATTTTCATACTGAGAAAGGTTTCATCAGTTACAGTTATCATTTCTCCATGTAGGAATGTAAATAGTTCAACCTTGATAAGTTCCTCATGATTTCTTTTCCCTGTTTACCTTCTCAAGCATCTCTTGCTTCTTGTGTCTGAATGTCAAATTTTCTATTCAACTCTGTTTTTTTTTCCTCAAGAATGCTTGAAAGTCCTCTATTCCACTGAATGACCATATTTTCCCCTGAAACATGATACTCAGTTTTGCTGGGTAGGTGATTCTTGGTTTTAATCCCAGCTCTTTTGCCCTTTGGAATATCATATTCCATGCCCTTTGATCCCTCAGTGTAGAAGCTGCCAGGTCCTGTGCTATTCTGATTGGGTTTCCACAATATTGAAATTGTTTCTTCCTGGCTGCTTGTAGTATTTTCTCCTTGATCTGGGGATTCTGGAACCTGGCTATAATATTCCTGGGAGTTTTCTTTTTGAGATCTTTTTCAGGAGGTGATCTGTGGATTCTTTCAACCTCTATTTTGCCCTCTGGGTCTAAAACATCAGGGCAATTTTCCTTGAGAATTTCTTGAAGGGTGATTTCTAGGTTCTTTCTTTGATCATGGCTTTCAGGTAGTCCAATAATTTTTAAATTGTCTCTCCTGGATCTATTTTCCAAGTCAGTGGTTTTTCCCATGAGATATTTCACATTGCCTTCTAATCTTTCATTTGTTTGGATTTGCTTAACAGCACCTTGATTTCTCATAAAGTCACTAGCTTCCATTTGCTCCAGTCTAATTCTGAAGGAATGCTTCTCCTCAGTGAGCTTTTGAGATTCTTTTTTCCATCTGGCAAATTCTGCTTTTTAAGGCATTCTTCTCCACATTGCCTTTTTGAGCCTCTTTTGCCATTTGAGTTAGTCTATTTTTTATTTTATTTTATTATTTTCCTCAGTCGGGCTGTTGACTCTCATTTCATACTTTTCTTGCATCTTTCTCATTTCTCTTCCCAATTTTCCCCCCACTTCTCTTGTCTGCTTTTTAAGATCCTCTATAGCCTGTAACCAGCTCATATTTTCATTTAGAGCTTTTACTGCAGGAGTTCTGACCTCACAGTCCTCCTCCTGTTCCATGCTCCCATCCTCTTTGCCCCCCAAATAGGAGTCTAATGTTGAAGTTTTCTGTTTATTTTGTTTCCTTTGCCTAGGCATGTTGCCACTCAATTACTTGACTTTTGGCCTTGTTGCCATGGTAGGACTCTGCCACCAGCTGGAGGAACTTCTGTCCCAAACTCTGGGGTTTTCTCAGCTGCTGGAGGTATTAGTTGGGTGTCCTCTCTGAAGCCTCCACACACTTTGGCAAGCTGGTCACACACCCCAAGACCTCTATCCCAGACCTCAATCCAGATCCAAGACCTCCACCGCAGACCTCAATCCAGATCACAAAAGTGATTTGCCCCCCCCTGCCCAAGACTGGTTGTCGGTCCCCCTACAGTCTGCAGGCCAGGAACTGAAGCTGCAACATGGTGGCTGTGCACACCTACTCAGTGGCTTCTCACCCCCAGGGAAAGAGGCTGATGCGCTCTTCCCACTAGTCCCAAAGTCCATACTTCACTGACCTCTCACTTTGTCATTGGCATCTATGCGTTGATAATTCTGGAAATGCCACAGCTGTTGGTGTTTTGGAGTCCCTCCAGCTGGCTGTTGGTCCACTGCCCTGGGGCTAAAACCTCCAACTCAAGTAGGCCTGGGCTCAGCTCCCAGAGCACTGTGCTGGCTGCTCCCTGCCGGGCTGCCAGGCTGTCCTCAGCAGGAGATTAGCTTCTCCGTGTCATTTTTGTGGGTTCTCTAGCCACAGATTTTGTTCAGAGTCCCCTTTTACATAAATTTGAAGTGGTGGGTGCCGGAGCACCAAGCAAGTGATGTTTCTACTCCGCCATCTTGGCTCTGCCCCCCTAATATTTTGCTAAATTTAATCAGCAAAAGCTGTCAGTATCAAATTCAGACAATTTCCTTCTAGAAAAAAGATCCATTCTTAGACATAAAAACAGGGGTTCAAAGTTTACCAAATTAAATGGGGAAACCATTCCATTTGTTATCATGGCTTTTGTATCAGGGAAGCCCAGCACAGAATAGAGCCCTAAAACTACCTGAGTTCTGCTGGGCCTAAGATTATGTCAGCAGAAGGATTTATCTTTTTATCTCAATCATAAAGTAAGAATAAAAGAAATACAGAATAAGTGTTTTTAGAATATAATTCAATATAATTCTGTTTCCTTAAGCATTTTTGTAAAATAATTTTTTAAAAGTTCAAAAATTTCAAGTTTCATACAAAGTCAATTTTATAGCAAAATATTCAATGGCTATTTTGACCATATTAAAGAATAAATCATTCTTTCCTGATCTCAGTTCCTGAAAACATGCATATTTTCACATTAGTCATATTGTGAAAGAAAAATCAGAACAAAAAGAAAAAAAAGTGAAAATAATATGCCTCGATCTGTTTTCAGGCTCTGTAGTTCTTTTTCTGGATGTGGATAGCATTTCCCATCATGAATCTTTTGGAATTGTCTTGTATTACTGATAAGAGCCAAGTCTATCATAGCTGATCATCACACAATGTTGCTATTACTATGTACGATGTTTTCTTGGTTCTGCTCACTTCACTTAGCATCATGTAAGTCTTAGCATCATGTAAGTTCATGTAAGTCTTTCCAGGTTTTTCTGAAATTCACCTTGAGCACTTATTTCTGCTATGATGAAGCCAGACTATAGAACTTCCCTAGAAAGAGTTGAATGTATTTGACAGGTTGTACAGCTGCAGCTCACCATCATGTCAAACATTAATAAGAAACAGTGTATCAAGATAGGTAGTAAAGGTGGACCAAATTAAGCAAGGACATTTTGACTGCCATCTAATATAAAGAATGTGTAACAAATTGTAACTTTCCTTGGCCTTTTAAATTCATTTTCCTTATACAACAAAGTAAAGATTAACTCTGAGGAAATGTGGTTGAAATATGGGTTTCTATACTTCTACTTTTCGGGTTTTGAGTAAAGCAGATTTGCTTCTTCCTTTAGTCTAAGATTATGCTGGGGAGAGAGTGTGAGAGAAGGTGATAACAAAAGTCAAGGCTTCATTTGACAGTTGACTTTGAATGAAGTTTAATATGTACAGAAATGTAAACATTTTATAAAGAGGCTAAACAGCAAAGGCCTCCAATGAATAATTAAAACAGATATTGGCTGCAGGCAGATATTCAGTAGTAGCTAATGTGTAGACATTATGTCAAAATATTGGTTTGGGACAATTTAAATCACCGTTTGAGATTTAAAAAGTGAAAACTTCCATTTGCTCTTCCTTAGGATACGGTAACCTCACCCAACCCCATTTTTCTACCTTCTTGTTTGTTATTTATTTTGAGTCATATCTGACTCTTCATGACCCCATTTGAGGTTTTCTTGACAAAGATACTGGAGTGGTTTGCCGTCTCCTTCTCCAATTCATTTTTTACAGATGAAGAACTAAGGCAAACAGGATTAAATGACTTGCTATGGGTCATACAGCTAATAAGTGTCGGAAGCCAGATCTGAACTCATGAAGTTGAGTCTGATGTCAGGCCTGGCACTCTTTCTACTGTACTATCTCACTGCCTTTCTTGGAACGTAGGTTTAACTTTTTTTTTTCTTTGAAAGTTTCATTTACTCATTTACATAATTTCTACCCAACTGGAATACTACTGTGCTGTAAGAAATAACGAACTGGTTGATTTTAGAAAAACGGGGAAAAACTAGCATGTGAAATGAAATGAGCAGAATGAAGAGAACAAGAGGATATTACACACAGTAACAGTAATATTGTTCTAAGAACAGCTCTGAATAAGTCATTTTGAATATTTTACATGCATATACATATTTGTGTCTTCTCTAGGGAGAGGGAAGGAGAAAAAAATTAATGAGAGAACAAAAGAAAAAACTTAGAAGGAAATACAAAAGCAGGGTAGCTTTGAAAATAATGTGAAGTATTTATTACATAGTTTTTTTTTAAATAAATAATATGGAATGGAAATTCATTATTTTATATTGAATCCTCTTTTTATGTCATGCTGTATACATGTAAATGTTCTTTTTTGTTGTCTTTTTGTATTTAAGTTCAAAGTAAATAAAAATTAAAAGAAAAATATAAATAAACATTTAAAAAACAAACACAATTACTGCCCAATAATACTTTGCTCACCCTAAGCATAGGATATACCTTCTCTAACCAAAAAGGAAATGTTAAAAACCACCTGGTGCTGTGCCTACCAGTGAAATGGACAGAGCCCTAGGCCTGGAGTCAGGAAGACCTGAATTCAAATTCAGTGACAGACACTTACTAGCTGTGTGACCCTGGGCAAGTAATTTAACCCTATTTGCCTCAGTTTCCTCATGTGTAAAATGAGATGGAGAAGAAAATGGCAAACCACTCCAGTATCTTTGCCAAGAAAACCCCAAGTGGGGTCACAGAGAGTTGGACACAACTGAAGAATGACTGTACTGCAACACCAAGCCAAGCCTGCCCCTGTCAGAGGGTACGGTAGTCTGTAACAATGATGTGCCTGGAAGCAGCAAGATCAAATGTCCTGGTCATTGCATTTGACCTGAATTCTGTTCTTAGTATTCACTTCATTGACATAATTGCTGCTACCTGTTCTCTGGATCCTACTTTCTTTGCTCTAGGTAAGTTAATAGAAGCCTTCCAATGTTCTTTTAAAAATTCCTAAGGGAGGGCCAGCTTTTCAATAGATGTTGTTTCAATGATGGTGTATGGCTACAAGTAACAATGCAAGTCACCCAAAGGACAATGGTAAGACATGACAGAGACAAAAAACTTCCCTGGAGAAGTGGGGTAGAGGATAGAAACCAATGCTGATATTTATAGGTGAAAAACCAACAAGTATATTTCTATATGAAAAGAAATCAGAAAGTTGTGTGACCCCAAAAAGAGGTAGAACAATCATATAGTGAGAGGGAGAGGTAACACATGGAGAGACCTCAAGTAGTCACATGCTATCAATCAGCTGAGTTCTAGATTCTCTGATGTGTCAAGGAGCCCTCTGGTAGTCTAGTGAAGACTATGAACCTCCTCTCAGAATCATATTTTTAATGCATAAAATAAAATACACATAAAATTTATGCATAAAATACACAAAATATCACAAAGGAAATTAATTATATTGAGATACAGTTATAAAAATATTTTTTAAAACAAGTTAAGATTAAGAAGTCCTATCTTAAAGGAAGACCCAAGTACAGTTATTGGGGAACTCCCTGATAGATTTTTTAATATAAGCATATAGACACAGATTACACAGAATAAGAAGGCACAAAGAGGCACAGATGAATTGTGAAATGCACCAAAGTATCCAAGTTAAAAAATAATTTCTTCAGTTTTTATATTTTGAAACAAAAAATGACAAAATTTTGAAACCTTCTTTTAAATTGTTCTTTCTATAGGCACTGCATCTGAGGCAAGAACACTATCAGATGCCCTTAAAAGGACTGCAGTGAGTCACCTGTTACTCAGGGAACAGATGCTTTCAAACTGTTATATATCTCCTTTGTTTAAATCCCCTGGGTTTTGGGGATGTAATACAAAAGGGTCTGATCTCGTTGTGATTGTTTTAACCAGTAGAAATGATGAGGGCTCTCTAATAAATGCTATACATTTTTATTTTTAAATATTAAAAATTTTAAATTTTTATAAAAATTCAATAAATAATTATTTCTATAAATTTAGAAATCAAATGGTGCATCTCAAAGTTCTGTCAGATTTTGTTTCTAGAAAATTGAATGGGTAGTTAATATTGTAATGGTTGACAGGAATCTTTTTATTCCTGTCACTGGTTATTCTAGCTTCGACAAATGTTAATTTCTCTAAGTAAATTAGGAGTACTTGATAGAAGGAGACAAAAGCAAAGGTGGTTTTCTTATGTTCTGGGACTATACAGGAAATCAGGCATATAAAATTATTCTGTCATTAATCACTGAATGGTTGAGTAGGCATCATTTTACACAACTATTCAAGGGAAGAAAAAAAAACCATACCAGTTCCCTGAGGAAATTTTCCTCATCTAGTTCCTTTTTTATGTTTAATTCCATAACACATGGTTACCTTTGGGTGAAAGTATGCCAGTCCATTTTGGAGGAAAGTGAAATTTTAGAGTCAGGGCAAGTTAGTAAGCATTTATTAAATGCCAAGCACAGAGGCAACTGGTAATGCAGTAGATAAAGTACACAAACAAAACCAATGCTTTTAAAATTAGATGGGAAACAGTTAACTGGAAAAATCTTTGCAGCAAGTTTGTCTATAATAAAGATGTCATTTCCAGGCTATACAAGGAACTTGTTCAAATGTTTAAGAACAAAAGCCATTTCACAATAGATAAGTAGTCAGAGGATATTTCAATAGGCAATTTTAATAGGCAATTTCAAAATTGCCTATTAAAGTGAGAAATCCAAACTAGCAACAACCATATGAGAAAATGTTCCAGATCATTGATAATAGAGAAGTGCAAGCTAAAAACAATTCAGAAGTTCTATCTCACACCAAACAGATTGAAAAAATAACCAAAAAAAAGCAAATGACAATTGTTACAGGGGATTCAGGAAAACAGGTACATAAATATGTGATGGTTAAGCTGTGCATTGGTATAGACATTCTAGAAAGCAATTTGAACAAAGCTCAAAAAGTCATAAAAACTGTACCCTTTTACCCTGCAATACCATTACTAGACCTATAATTCTCAAAGAAATCAAAGGAAAAGGAAAAGGATACCAGGGCAGATAAGGATAAGGACATGTGCATAAAAGTATTTTTATCAGCTCTCTTAGTTATAGTAAAGAATTGGGACCTAAAAACAGTTATCATCAGTTGGGGAATAACTGAAAAAAAAATTACGCTGTATGAATGTAATGCAACATTACTGTGCAATAATAAATGGCACTACGGATTGTTTCAGAAAAACCTAGGGAAAATTTATAGGAACTGATACATAGTTGTAAATGGCAACCACACTGGCATATGGAGAATGGCTGCTAGCACAGGTTCTTAGATCTGCTTTACTAGGAAAGATAGCTGTTCAAGGGGTCAACAATCTTTTTTAAAATTAAATTTGTTTACTTTTACTTTGCAATATTCAGTTCCACAATCCCTTGAGTTTCAAATTTTCTCCCCCTTCCTCTCCTCCCCTCTGCCCCCTATGGCAGCATGCAATCGAATATAAGTTCTACAAATACCTTCACATTAAACATTAGTCAAAATTGTAAAGAAGGATTATAATCAATGGAGTGAACAATGAGAAAGAAGGAAGAAAACAGGGGAGGGCGGCTAGGTGCTATGAATAGAGCACTGGCCCTGTAGTCAGGAGGACCTGAGTTCAAATACAGCCTCAAACATTTAACACAAAAACTAGCAGTGTGACCTTGGGCAAGTTACTTGACCCCAGTTGCCCTCCCCCCGCCCAAAAAAAAGGAACAAAACAAGACAAAACACAAAAGAGAGAGCAAATAGTTTGTTGCAGTCTATATTCAGACTCTGTAGTTCTTTCTGTGGAAGTGGATATCCCTTTCCATCATGAGTCTTTTGGAGTTGTCTTCTAACCTGTCAACAATCTTTTTAAATTATATTCACTAGTTAAGGAGAAAAGTTAGCACCTTGAACTTCAGAGAAAATCGAAACAAAGAAAATAGAGAAAATACAAGCAGAGAAATAAAGACCAACAGACAGGGCTTCTAACTGTCTGAAAAACTAGCACACATCAACAGACAGATAAAACTGTCTGACCAAGGCAATACATACATAGTCACTAGAGAGAAGCACCAACATCTGGGTTTTATAAAGTTGGGGCGGGGGTAGGGGATGGCCCCTTAATGGCTACCCAGAGTCTCATCTGGTCAAATTACAAGAACACTCTTCCAATGAGTGAGTCCCAAAGCAAAATGCTAACCTCAGGGATATATATATACCCTTTTAAGTGCCAGAGGGCCTCACAAACCTCATGACTTCGCACCTAATTAGAAATTAATAAAAGGTGTGAAAGTCTTCATGTAAGAAAGCCTTCCCTAAGCAAGCTTCCCTTAATGGGCTCCACATGAGGCCTATTAATGGATGAGGAAGATCTTATATCCCATTAACGTTAAAATAGATTACCTGGCAGAACCAAAACTGTAAATTATACAATAAAAAACAACATTGCAAAGACCATTTTAAAGGGTATTCTGATCAATGTAGTATGAGTACCCATAATTCTAGAATACCAATTATAAAGTATGCTACCCACCTTCTGACAGAGAAGAAATGGACTCTACATGCTTAATGAGACATGCATTTTTTGGACATGATAAATATGAGAATTTGTTTTGCTTGATTGTGCATATTTGCTACAAGAATTTACCTTTTTTTCTTTATAATTAATGGGTATAAGGCAAGGTGAGAGACAAGTATTAAGGATAAAATTACCCCCTAGATGTGAGAACAAATAGAAGGCATCAGGATTCAGTCAAGATAGGCTTGGCATTTACATGTTAAATGTAACTTGAAAAGCAAAACTCTATATGATGGAGATTCATAGTTTCATAGTGGTATCACTGGGTCAGAGGGTATGCATAGTTTGGTAACTTTTTGGATAGGTCCAAATTGCTTTATTTTTAAAGAAAATATTTAATTTTTTAAAATTCTAAACTCAACAATCAATAAATAAAATTAGCATTTCCATGTAAATTGCTGAACACATTTTTGTATGTGCATATAATGGAATATTATTGTGCTAGAAAAAGCCACTCCCCCCCCCCACCAAATACTTTCAGAGACATCTGGGAAAACTTGTAAGAACTGCTGTAAAGTAAGCAAAACGAGGAAAACAATTTATACAATAATAACAACACTGTAAAGACAAACAGCATTGAAAGTCTAAAGAACTCTGATCAATGCAATGACCAGTAACGTCTCCAGAGGACCTATAACAAACCTCATTACTAACCTCTTGGAAGAGATAATGGACTCAAGTTACAGGAAACAAACATTTCAGACACATTTTCAGAATTTGTTTTGCTTGACTATGCATAATTTTTACAAAGGTTTTCTTTGCTTTTTGTTTGTTTATTTGTTTTTTACTGGAGTGGTGGGAGAAAAAAGGGCAGTTATAGTTAGGGTGGCAAAAAAGAAAGGCAGAGAGAGAGAGAGAGAGAGAGAGAGAGAGAGAGAGAGAGAGGAAGGAAGGAAGGAAGGAACAAAAGAAAAGAATTGAAATATGCTTTTGAAAATACACAGAAGAAAACAGAAGGAAAGGCAGAAGTAATCACAGACAAGAAGAACAGGTTTGAAGATAATATTTTAATTCATTTTACACTCTAAATAAATAAAAAATGCAGCACATATCATTTATTCACCCCACATATCTAAATGAGTTACAAGAATAACCAAAAAATATATTGACCTTTTTTGCCAAAGAGATATACACATCTTCAATGCACAATCACAAATTGCACATATCAATCGATCATGATCTCAGCATCTGTCAAGAGTCGAATTAGTTATTAAAGTGGCCCATATTCCATTATGTCTCCCCAACACAATGTTCCTTTTTTTTAACAACTTGTATTATTCACATATTGCAATAAATCATCCATCTCAATGGTGTGCTCTCTCTATCTAGACTTAGTGCGCTTATTAAAAATTACTTCAAGAATTGAGGCTATGAGATAGCTATAAACCATTCTAATTGTAGGATTCCAGCCATTATTTCCTTCTATGCTTTAAAAATAAAATCCGTGTTTGTCTCCCAATTTTTGTAATTTGTATTATATATATTTTCTCTCTTTTCCTTGTAATATTCCTTTGTACCTAGCTTTCCAACCTTGTTATACATCATTCCTCTCTCTCCTCTACTCTCTCAGTAGCTCCCTACAAAATGTCCTTGCTGTTCCTTGCACATGGCACCCTATATCCTATCTTCGTGCCTTTGCACTGGCTGTACCCCATGCTTGGAATGCCCTTCCTCCTTACCTCCACCTCTCAGAATCCTTTGTCTCCTTCAAAGAACAGCTCAAGAACCAACCTTTTGCTGGAAGCCTTTCCTAATCCACACTCCCAGTCCTAGTGCCTTCCCTCCCAAATTTACCTTGCATTGATTTTCTATGTATTTTGAATATAGTTTTCAAATACATATCTGAGTTTGGGTTGCTGCTGTTGTTTTTTAAATTTTCTTATTGTTGTTCAGTTATGTCCAGCTCTTCATGACCTTATTTTTGGGTTTTCTTGGCAAAGATACTGGTGTGGTTTGCCATTTCCTTCTCCTGCTCATTTTATAAATGAAGAGCCGAGGTAAACAGAGTTAAGTGACTTGCCCAGGGCCACATAGCTAGTAAGTGTTTGAGGCCAGATTTCAACTCAGGTCTTCCTGACTCCAGACCCAGCTCTCTTATCTACTGAGCCACTACTTTCTGTATAAACAATATGTCAGAGAGAAATATCTATTTTAAAGTAGATACAATCTATTGTTAAATTATATATCCTTTATAAAGATACTTCTTGTCTTCCCCCAATAGAATGCATAATCCTTGAGGACAAGGACTATTTTATTGTTTACCTTTGTAATCCCAGGACCTATCATGGGACCTGACACACAGCAGTCATGAATCAAATGCTTGATGATTGGTTGATTGTCCAATGATTCGTTTTTACTTTTAGTAATAGTATGGTCCTAATTGAGAGGCATTCAGATATATTGTGTAAACCCTTATGTTAAACATTGGTGATTCAAATTTTACACTAAAAGCAGATGAAACCATTTTAAAATATATGCATATTTTAATATTAAGGCCCCCAGAAATTTTCTTTGATTATAATATTGAAAATTATACTAAAATGAATCATCTGACAAAAGCCATGAACAAAACATTTTTTTAAAAGATGAATTACCCAAAGATGCAAGTGTATATGTAATTATTTTATTGATTGTTGCTATTCATATGCAGTGCGACAGTGGATAGAGAGTTAGTCTTAGATTCAAATCCTGACCCTCACATACTGGTGGTGTAACCCTGGGTAAGTCACTTATCCTATCAATTCCCTTAGCAACTCTCTAATTGTTGCCCAGAAGATCATGATCTTCATTGGCAGAAGTTTCTGTATCAGTGAAACCTCAGGTCTAGCACAGAAAAGAAAAATTCACATAAAGGTATTTATCAATGCCTGGTTGATACCACAATAGCCTAAGAAAGTATAATTTCTCCTGTAAGAAGTTTCAATTAGGAATAACAGTGCCAGAGCAAGGAATTGTTCTCTTACCTTTCTTATGTTTAATAAATAGGCAAAAGGGGGGTTGGGATGGGGATGGGGAAGTGTGAAGAGAAATATGTATGTATTTTTTAAAGCCTAGGAATATAACCTAAGGTAGATTTTTTCCAGATGGCAAGAGTGGTGAATTTGGAATCAGAAGCCCTGGTTCAAGTCCTAGGGCTGATATTTACTATCCATATGACCTTAGGCAAAATGGCTTAACTTCTGTGAACACTAGTTTCCTAGTCTGTAAAATGAATGGGTTGAATTAGATGTTTCTCAAGTCCCTTCCAGATCTAAATATATGATTCTACAATCCTAAATTAAACATCTACTCTGTTCCCTACAAAATTAAAGGTATTAGATGAAAAGCGATTATTTTTAAGATATAACATTTTAGAAGTTTGAGGCTCTTATAAAAGATAATGTAATGATAACTGAACTAGAAAGAATGAGATGACCCAGATATTGAAGGCTAGACCTTTTGGATTCTTTGGCTAAAATAAATATACTATTTCAAATTTTGCATGCTATATCATTTTTTTACCAACATAATGTCAAAAATGTTTATTTCATGTCTTTTGATAAGAGAGGTTGAGGCTGCAGTTCATTGTAAATTCAGGTGGGGAGAAATGTATGGTATTATGATGAAAAGGATACTGAATCTCTTGAGAATTTTAAGAATTACAGAAGCTATTTGATTATACTGCCAGAGTTCTCTGTGCCTTTAATCTTGAACTACTTGTTCAAGTATATAAGTAAATGTTAAAAAAAAAAACTTGGGGGCGGGGTAGACCTGGTATTACACCAGTGGAAGGAGAGGGGAACTCCCAGTGTGGATGCAGATTGGCAATGCACCCATAACTTGTCCTTCATTTTCAAAGAGGTCACATATGATGTTTTGACTTCTGAGTGAACTGGATTTTAGTGAGGCAGAGTTGCACAAAGTTGTCAGCTTTGTCACTGTCCCTTCTAGAGTCTTCGAATTCCAGTGGCAGGACAAAAGTCAAGATGACTGGTAACATGGGATGACCTTGGCATCTTCTATGTCTAACCAGGCTCTAAGTTCTCCACAGCACCAGCTTCAGCCACTTTGATGACTGTTGGAGCAAATAATTCTCATCTGCCTATAAGAAAAGTCTTCACATACTTAAGGTAGACATTCCCCCAACTTACCATGGGTTTGAGGCCTGTCAGTTACCCTCAACCTGGTTTAAGCCCATCTACCTATATGGCATTACCTGAGTGTGATCTCTGATCATGCTACAGTTTCTCAGGGCCACAGGTGAGAATTGGGTGACAGATGGACACCATGTGAATGAGCAGCCCTGAAAAAGGCTGGGTAAGTGCTCACACCAGAGGTGCTAGCCCTTCCTGAACACCCCATAAGCTCCATCTATAGCTTACAGTTAGGGGGTTATCTTAGACACTGAAAGATTAATGGCTACATAAGCATGTCGTTAAATATGTATGAAAGACAGGGCTCACACTTATGTCTTTGTGGTTCTACAGGGGGCCTTCTATTAAATTTACTTCAGCAAACATTTATTAAGGTAGCTGCCATGAGCAAAGGCATTGTGCTAGGGTCTAGAAATACAAAGACAAAAATAAGACCATCCTGCCCTGAAGGAACTACATTCAGTGGGAATGGGAGGTGGTAGGGAAATATAAGAAGTACACAAACAAATGCCAAAGGTTCCCAAAATAACTGGGGGTGATGTATATGCTAATAACTACAGGCATTAGGGGAAACCTCTTGTCTGGGGAGGCATGTAAGCAATGCTTTAAAGACAGGTAAAGAGTCGATGGGCAGGAGGTAAGAAAGAAGTACATTTAAGTCATGGGAACCAAAACATAAAATACTCACCGAGATAGTCATAAAGATAAACTGAGTTTATTAAGAGATCTTGAGGGGCAGCTAGGTGGCACAGTGAATAGAGCATGGGCCCTAGAGTCAGGAGGACCTGAGTTCAAATCTGGCCTTGGACACTTGACACACTTATTAGCTGTGTGACCTTGGGCAAGTCACTTAATCTCAATTGCCCTCTCTTCCCCCCTCCAAAAAAGAGAGAGAGAGAGAGATCTTGAATTGGAAATAAAGACTCATCTTTCAAAATTAATTTGTTGTTGTTTAGTTGCTTTGGTCATGTCCAACTCTTTATGACCCTATCTGGAGTTTTCTTGGTAAGTATAATGAAGTGGTTTGCCATTTCCTTCTCCAGCTCTTTTTACAGATAAGGAAACTAAGGCAAACAAAGTTGTGACTTGCCCAGGGTCACAGAGCCAGTAAGTATCTGAGACCAGATTTGAACTCAGGAAGATAAGTCTTCCTAACTCCAGATCTGGGGTTATAACCACTGTGTGACCAAACTGACCAAACTCCCTCCTTAAAATGATGGTTAATCCCAACAAATTGAACTGAGGAAAGATGACCAAATTTAGCGATTTGGGGAATTGTTTTATATTGTACCTAATTTTTACCTATATACAAGGAAAGGTATAACCAAAACCATTCCAAAAAGGAGAATACCCTATCTTATTTCCAGATACTTTGTGTATGTCTGGTTGGAATGGTACATTGTGCATTGGAGTTGATGTGACAGCTAGGCATATTTTATTTTGTTTGCTTTTTGGAGGGCAATTGGGGTTAAGTGACTTGCCCAAGGTCACATGGCTAGGTTTTGTGTGTGTGTGTGTGTGTGTGTGTGTGTGTGTTAAGTGCCTGAGGCTGGATTTGAATTCAGGTCCTCCTGACTCCAGAGCCAGTGCCCTACTCACTGTGCCACCTAGCCACCCCAACTAGGCATGTTTTAAAGGCAGTTTTCCATCTACTGATACCTGGGCATTGGGGCTGCAAGGATCAGAAGAATTTCCAAATGCACATACGTCTAGATCTGTTCTTGCCTTAACTAACTCCCACTGCCATGGGTAACCATGCTTGTGGAAAACAATGAGAGACTTAACTAAGCTTCCTTCCCTCCCTTAACTACCTTGTATATAACTACTTTGTGTGTGGGTGGGTGGGTACAGTATTTATGTTGCATTTATTTATCCTGTGCATATATTATGTCTCCTCCAATACAATGTTTACTCCTTGCTAGAAGAGAATGTTTGATTTTTTTTCTTTTTATTCCCATTGTCTGGCATGTAGTAGGAGCTAAATAAATGTCTATTGGTTGATTAGCTGAGATATTTCCCTCGCCAGGTAAATATGATGAATTTTTATAAATTTACAGGAATCTGTAACATCACACAAAAGGTAAAGAATTAAATTTATACAAATATGCACCATTTATAAAACAAAAGTCTGAGCAATTTAAATGTAATTATTTTGCTTGTTTGATTTTGAAAATGTTTCCTGCAGTATTATAGCATAGAAACCATCTTAATGGAAAATGTACGTAGAAATATCCTTCTGGGTACAAAGTGGCTAACAGCTTGCAAGCTGCCTAAAGCCTCTGTACAAAGTGTTTAGGGCAGGAAGTATATGTTGTAATTAGTAACAAGATGGCAAAAAAATGTAGATAGGAGAAATATACTGTAATTGCTAAATATGAGTTTAATCTAAATGTGGGGACTTACAATTCCCTACTTGTGAAAGATTACATTGATGCTAATCTTCAAAAACTTTGCTTTGCCTAGAAGATGCAATAGATGGTTTAGGTTTGGGGTTTGGGGACAGCATCCAGATTACTGATAAGATTACTAAAATATTTAACTTCCTTTGAAATTTGACCACAACACGCAATATAAATTTGACTCACTGAGCAAAAAATGAGACTTGATAAAAACTCATATGTTTTTAACAGAAAAAGTTAGATACCATCTGGCCTTTCAAGACTAGGGGATAGAAATTTTGAAAGTTTTGCTCTGAAATGAAAGGAACCATATTATGAAACAGCAGATATAAAAATAGCAATCAGTGATGCTTTTATCCTAACTGAACATACTAAAGAATATAAAATGTTAATTGAATTGAAGTCCTGGAAAATGACCTCCCATTAGGAAAAATGTCATGCTACTTGGTACTTTTTTTTGTTGTTCTACCCCAGAGATGGGGTAGAAATGTCAATTTTCCCCCAATATCTAAAGAGGAAACACTTTGAAATGTCTCTGAAGTATCTGCTGGTAGATTCTATGGTATTCCCTGTAGGAAACCTGTATAGTGTGTAATTCAAGTTGCAATCAGAGAGGTGGAGACTAAAGGCCCTGAAGGACTGTCATCCACTGCATTGAAAATGTTCATCCAAATAAAAATAGAAGGATTCCCTCTGTGCCTCTTCCCCCACCCCCAACACTACAGAGATATAACTTTTGAAGTGCAGGGTATAATTTAAAATACTAAATTCATTCTTAAGATTAGTTTTGACAGTTTAAAATCCTTTTCTCAAAGACCTATTTTACTTTTATGCCAGAAGATTTAAATATTTTTTAAAAGCCACATTCTGTCTACTTTTATCTATGCCAAACAGTAATGAAATTGGCAACATCACATAGATTAGGGAATTTTTGTTGTTGTTAGTAGTCACATATGCCTGGAAGAAAAGAACCTAAAGATAGCCCCTGATTTAAAACTAGTCAGCTCTTGAATATCTGCCACTATCTTAACAGTAGATTATTAGAACATGCTCTAAGAACGTGCTTCACTGATAACCAGCTGCCACATTATCCTAGATTGTGGAAATAATTTAATACTGTGAATGAATTATAGTGCCCATGTCAGAAAATGCTGATAAGACACAACATCCATGAGACAAAGGTTACATAGGTGAGCTGCGCTTGAGGATAACAGTGAATATTGGATGGTGTTTACTAATAAGTCAAGACAAGTCAACTAACATTTATTAAATACCTACTATGTACCAAACATCATACTAAGTACTGAGTGTACAAAGAAAGACAAAACACAGTCTCTTCTCTCAAATAGTTCACAGCCTCATAGGAAACACAACATTAAACAACCACGTACAAACAAGATGTATACAGAATAAATTGAGGTTCTTCTCAGAGGCAAGGTACTAAGATTAGGGAGGATTGAAAAATGCTTCTTGCAGACCCTAGGACTTTTGCTGAGATATGAAGGAATTCAGGGAAGTTGGGAGGCAGAGATGAAGAGGGAGAACATTTCAGGCATGGGGGATAGCCAGCGAAAATTCATGGAGTTGTATCTATGTCTCTGATAAAGGACTAATTTCTAAAATATACAGAGAATTGAGTCAAATCTATAAGAATACAAGTCATTCCCCAATTGATAAATGGTCAAAGGATATGAACAGGCACTTTTCAGAGAAAGAAATTAAAGATATCTATAAGAATATGAAGAAATGCTCTAAATCACTATTGATTAGAGAAATGCAAATCAAAACAACTCTGAGGTACCACATCTCTCCAGTCAGATTGGATAAGATGACAAAACAGGAAAATGACAAATGCTGGAGAGGATATGGGCAAATTGGAACACTAATGCATTGCCGGTGGAGTTGTGAACTTATCCAACCATTCTGGAGAGCAATCTGGAATTATGCCCAAAGGGCTATAAATAATTTTCATACCCTTTGACCCAGCAATACCACTTCTAGGGTTATATCCCAAAGAGATCATAGAAGAGGGAGGAAGACCCATATGTACAAAAATATTTATAGCAGCTCTTTTTGTGGTTGCAAAGAATTGGAAATTAAAGGGGTGCCCACCAATTGGGGAATGGCTAAACAAGTTGTGGTATATGCATATAATGGAATATTATTGTGTTATAAGAAATGAGGAGGAGACGGTTTTCATATTTACCTGAAGAGGCTTATACAAACTGATGCTGAGTGAGAAGAGTAGAACGAGGAGAAATTTGTATACAATCACAGACACAGCATATGTGTGATGACCAACTATGACAGACTGGACTCTTCTCAGCAATGCCATGATATAAGTCAATCCCAAAAGACTCATGAAGGAAAGAGAGGCCTACATCCAGAGAAAGAACTAGAAAGAACTGTGCTTGAATCCTGATGGAAGAAAACTAATTGATCTTTTTCTTTTCATTGTTTGGTTTTATTTCTTCTTTATCATTTTTCATCCCATCTAGTATAATTCCCCTTTGTAACTTGACTAATGTCTATTGTGAAAATATTTGCAGATCCTATCATATATGCTGTTGTGGGGTGTGGGGAGAGGGAGGGAAGGGAAATTTGAAACTCAAGGAACTATGGAATTGAATCCTGTAAACTAAAAATAAACAAATAAATTTTAAAAAATAGCAACGATATGGGGCGGCTAGGTGGCTCAGTGAGTAGAGCGCCGGCCCTGGAGTCAGAAGGACCTGAGTTCAGATCCGGCCTCAGACACTTAATACACACAAACAAAAACCTAGCCCTGTAACCTTGGGCAAGTTACTTAACCCCAATTGCCCTCCAAAAAGCAAAAAAAAAAAAAAATAGCAACCATAAAAAAAAAAGAAAATTCATGGTGTTGTGACATAGAGTGTCATGCTTGAGGGACAGCAAGGAGGCCAGTATAACAGATTGTAGAATCCATGGAAAGTAGTGAATTATAAGAAGGCTGGAAAGGTAAGAAGGGACCAGGTTATGAAGGGCTTCAAAAGCCAGACAAAGGATATTGTAGTTGATCCTAGAGGCAACAGAGAAAATTGATTCATACATTTTTATTTTATTTTATTTTGGTTTTTCCTTTGCTAGGCAATCGGGGTTAAGTGACTTGTCCAGGGTCACACATCTAGTAAATGTCAAGTGTCTGAGGCCAGATTTGAATTCAGGTCCTCTTGATTTCAGGGTCCATAAGTTTTTATTTGTAATATATCCAAGAGATCATAAGGAAAAATATGTTAGAAATATAATTTATTAGTGGTGTTTTGATAATAGATTTTTTTAGAACATATCAATCAATTTTTAGAACATATCAGTTAACCAAATGTTAAGTTTCCATCATTTCCCAAGAAATTACCACTACATTACAAATATACTGGAAAAAAAAGTTTCTCCTAGGATGGTATACTATGATAGAAGGGACTTCAAAGATCAAGTTAGTTCAACCTTCTCATTTCACAGATGTGGGAGCTGAGATCCAGGGAGTTAAGTGATTGTCCAGGGTCAAATGGTCATACAGGACTAGAAGCCAAATTTCTTGATCATTTCTACTATACATTACTGCTTCTCTTTTCCTTCAAATTACAAACTATCCTAATTTACATCCATCCTCACTCAGTTCCAGATTATTTTATATCTGATGGTCTCTCTTATCCACTAGAATTTGAATACAGCTTGCTACATTACTATACTTAATTTGCACTGATTTTGTGACACTAGTAAAAAATGACCAGTTTTCTGCGTTATTTTGAATCTGAAACAAGGAAAAACTAAATTCTTTTAATTCTATAAGATAGAAAGTTTTATTTTATTTGTATCTTCCCTACTATTTGCCAAAAAAAAAATATTGAAGTAGCTATCTTGTTAATTATATATTAAAGGACTCTAAACTCTTATAGCTTTGAACTAAAGGAGTTTAAATTATCAAATACCTCATCTTGTATTAAGGGGCAGAAAGCACTTTGCAAACTTTTAACTAATCTTACTTATCTGTAGGCAGCATCTAGGAAGTGAAGAGGAAAGAGTTCCAGGCCTGAACTCAGGAAGTTGTTTTTTGTTGTTCAGCCATTTCAGTTGTGTCTGACTCTTTGTGACCCCATTTGGTGTTCTTGGGAAAGATACTGAAGTAGTTTACCACTTCCTTCTCCAGCTCATTTTACAGATGAGGAAACTGAGGCAAACAAGGCTATGAGACTTGCCCAGCTAGTAAGTAACTGAGGCCAGATTTAAACTCAGGAAGATGAGACTTCCTGACCCCAGGCCCAGAACTCTATTCACTATGCCACCTATGTGCCCTGAAGTCAGGAAGATCTGAGTTCAGCTGTGTGACCTAGGGCACTTAACCTCTGTTTGCCTCCGTTTCCTCCTCTGTAAAATGGACTGGAAAAAATGACCAAACTCTAGTATCTTTGACAAGAAAACCCTAAATGGGGTCAGGAAGAGTTGGACTGGACTGAAAAGACTGAACAACAAACAATTTTTTTGCCAGCAGGCGAAAAGGAAGTGATAAAATGGTAGAGATTTGTTTACAATCTTATCTGTCCTAGTGATAAGTAATCTGAGTTATTTAGCAATAGTTGATTGACTTCAGAGTAAATACATTCCTTTCAGTTTCTGATTCAGGGAGTTGATTCTTAGTAACCATCCATTTTCAAGACTAAGTATACCTATGATCATCCTCATTTTAAACACTTATAGTGCTAGGTGGCTACATGGTACAGTGAATAGAGCACAGGCTCTGGAGTCAGGAGGGCTTGAGTTCAAATCAGACACTTAACACTTACTAGCCGTGTGACCTTGGGCACACTTAACCCCAATTGCCCCTCCAAAAGAGCAAAAAAATCCCAAAACACCTCTAGTGAAAAGAAACAACCTCCCAAAGTAATCCATGGCTCTAATTGTAAGGTTTTGTTTATATTGAGCCTAAATCTGCCTCTCTTCAAATTCTGTCCAATGCTTCTTGTTCTTCCCAACAGGGTCAAGTGGAATAAGTCTAATCCTTTTTTCATATGATAGACTTTTAAATATTTGAAGGCAATTATCATGGTTCCTCTCAGTCTTCTCTACTTCAGGCTAAGCAGCCCTAGTTTCTCCAACTAATCCCCACATGGCATGATCTTGGGGCCCTTCACTGTACTGATTACCTTCCTCTAAATGCTATCCAGTTTGTGTCTTTCCCAAAGCTTAGCACCCCAAACTAAACACAGATATGGTCTAAGCAGAGGAAAGTATAATGGAAATATCACCCACCTTACCCCCAGCCCCCAAGGCCCATGCCTCTCTTAATGCAAGCTAGGATTGTGTAAACTCTGTGTGTGTGTGTGTGTGTGTGTGTGTGTGTGTGTGTGTGTGTGCAAGCCTATTATATCACACTGGTTACTCATACAACCTTGCAGTTCGCTAAGACCCCAAAATATTTTTTATTCAAACTGCCATCTAGTTACATCTTTTTCTTGTGAATTTGACTCTTTTAACCCAACTCTATGACTTTACCTTTATCTTTCTTAAGTTTAATCTTATTATTTTCATCCTATCATTCTAGTCTACTGAAATATTTTTGGATCCATACTTGGCCATCCAAGTTGTTTCAAGGTTAATGTTAGCTGAAATTTGATGAAAATGTCATCTATGCCTTCATGCAAGTATGTGAAAAACATATTAAAAAGCAAAGAGCCAAGAATAGATTCTTTTTTTTTTTAAGTTGACATTGAAAAACTAATGACTATTCATTGGGTCTAGCCATTGGACCAATTCTAAATTCACTTGTGACCTAGTCCATGTATTGGCAGACTGCTAAGACATAGACATAGATGTCATAGAGAATGACAAGAACATGAAATATTTGCCAGATATTTTGCAGAATTCCAGGTGAATGATATCCATAGCATTCCCCAATCTACTTTTTTATATTTGGTTGAGTTTGCAAACTCTGAAGAGAACTTGCATTGCCTGTCATTTTACTTGACCAATTTTTCAAATAAAGACATTAGACACTTTTTCCTTTAAAATATGATAAATCCATGCTGGCTCATTGATATCAGTGCTTCCTTTTCTAGATACTCAGATAAACATGCTTTTAATAATTAATTCTAAAATTTTACCAGGGACAGATATCAAGATCACTGGCCAATAATTTACAGACTATGGTCTCTTCCATTTTGTGAAACCTCTTCATTACTATGGGCACCTCTCCAGTTAATAATAACTAATAATAATGATGATAGCTAACATTTATATAAGAATTCTATGCTTTTTAAAACACTGAGTGCCAGACACTGTGCTAAGCATTTTACAAATATCATCACATTTGATTCTCACAAAAACCCTGGGAGACAGATACTATCGGCCTCCCCATATTACAGATAAGGAAACTGAGATAAATAGAGGATAAGTGATTTGCCTGAGGTCACATAGCAAATTAAGTATCTGAGGCCTGAATATTAATTTGGGTTATTCTTGGCTCTAAAGATGATGAGTGATGTGCTTTATCTACTGGGCCATGCTACTGGTTCAAAACATTTCTAGGTGACTTTTCTTTTTTTTCTTTTTCTTTTTTTTTTAAAGCAATTGGGGTTAAGTAACTTGCTCAAGGTTACACGGCTAGTCATTATTTATGCGTGGGTGCTCATTTTCTGAGGCTGGATTTGATCTCGGGTCATCCCAACTCCGAGGCCCGCGCTCTTACTCACTGTGCCACCTACCCGCCCCGACTTTTCTTTTTTTTAATATACTTTATTTATTTTTAGTTTTCAACATTCACTCCCATAAGATTTTGAGTTTTAAATTTTCTCCCCCTGCTTATTCTCTTCCTTCCCCAAGAAGGCATACGATTTGACATAGGCTCTACATATACATTCGTATTAGACATATTTTCACATCAGTAATAATCTAAAGAAGAATTAGAACTAATGGGAGAAACCACAAGGAAGAAGAAACAAAACAACAACGGAAAAAAGAAGAGCAAATAGTATGCTTCCTTCTGTGTTCAGAATCCAAAATTCTTTCTCTGGATGTGGGGACAGCATGTTCCATCACGAGCCTTTTGGAGCTGCCTTAGATCCTTGCCTTGCTGAGAAGAGCTAAGTCTGCTAAAGTCAGTCATCACACAACGTGGTTGTTACTGTATGCAATGTTCTCCTGGTTCTGCTCATTTCACTCAGCATCAGTTCATTTAAGTCTGCAGGTTTTTCTGAAGTCTGTCTGCTCATCATTTCTTATAGTACAAGAGTATTCCATTACACTCATATACCACAGCTTGTTCAGCCATTCCCCAATTGATGGGCATCCCCTCAATTTCCAATTCTTTACCACCACAAAAAGAGTTGCAATAAATATTTTTGGACATGTGGTTCCTTTTCCCATTTTTATGATCTCTTTGGGATACAGCCCTAGAAGTGGTATTACTGGGTCAGAGGATATGTACAATTTTTAGCCCTTTGGGCATAGTTCCAAATTGATCTCCAGAATGATTGCATCAGTTCACAGCTCCACCAACAACACATTATGTTCCAATTTTCCCAAATCTACTCCAATATTTATCATTTTCCTGTTTTGTAATGTTAGCCAATCTGAGAGGTGTGATATGGAATCTCAGAGTTGTTTTGATTTGCATTTCTCTAATCACTAGAGTGATTTAGAGCATTTTTTCATAACACTATAGATAGTTTTAATTTCTTAAAACTGAAAACTGCCTGTTCATATACTGTGACCATTTATCAATTGGAGAATGATTTGTATTCTCATAAATTTGACTCAGTTCTCTATATATCTTAGAAATAAGGCCTTTATCAGAGATACTTGCTATAAAAATTGTCTCCCAGCTTTCTACTTCCCTTCTAATCTTGGTTGCATTAGTTTTGTTTGTGCAAAAGCTTTTCAAATTAATAAAATCATCCATTTTGCATTTCATAATGTTTTCCATCTCTTGTTTGGTCATAAATTCTTCCCTTGTCTGTAGATCTGAGAGGTAAACTATCCATAGATCTGAAAGGTAAACTGTTCCTTGCTCCCCTCATTTGCTTATAGTATAAGTCTTTATATCTAAATCACATCCCCATTTTGACTTTATCTTGGCATAGGGTATAAGATGTTGGTCTATGCCTAATTCCGGCCATACTGTTTTCCAGTTTTCCCAGAAGATTTTGTTAAATATTGAGGTCTTATCCCAGAAGCTGGAGTCTTTGGATTTATCAAATAGTAGATTACTATCATCATTAACTGTTGTGTCTTATGTATCTAACCTATTTCACTCATTCACCACTCTATTTCTGAGCCAGTACCAAGTGGTTTTGATGATTGCTATTTTATAATACAACTTAAAATCTGGTACAGCTAGGACACATTCCTTTGTATTTCTTTTCATTAATTCCCTTGATATTCTGAAACTTTTGTTCTTCCAGATGAATTACTATTTTTTTAGCTCTATAAAATAATTTTTTGGTAGTTTGATTGGTATGGCACTGAATAAGTAATTTAATTTAGGTAGAATTGTCACTTTTTATTATATTAGCTTGGCCTGCCCAAGAGCAACTGATATATATTTTTTTAATTATTTAGATCTGACTTGATATGGAAAGTGTTTTGTAATTGTGTTCATATGGTTCCTGGGTTTGTTTTAGCAGTCTAGGTGATTTTTCCAGCTCACTAACAGACCTTAACAATCCAATCAGTCAGTTCTTTCAGTAACTTGGGATATAGTTTGGACCTGATGACTGATCTCACAAAGAGGAAGTCTAACATTTTTTTAAAGTCATTAATATATATATATATTCTCTCTTTCTCTTCTCTCTCTCTCTCTCTCTCTCTCTCTCTCTCTCTCTCTCCTCTCTCTCTCTGTCTCTCCCCTTCTTACTCCCCCCCTCTCTCTTTCTGGGCGGGGTGTGTGTATGTGTGAGTATGTATGTGTATGTATATGATGTTTATGTACTTTGTAGGGAAACCTATATGGCCAGACATGTCTTTATTCTAAACTTCAATTTAGATTTTCTCTTACATCCTTCTATATACAAAACTGAGTGTAATGCCCTAAGAAGAAGAAAAAATAAGGTCAATGGTTTACCTTTAACATCTGTTCCCAGGACAGTGTGATATTACTGGTATTATAGTTAGCTAAATTCAAAAGATCTTCAGATAAGGAAAAGGTGTTTTTCTTTTTTCTTTTTTTTAAATAAGCATTATAATGGTCTGGCAGACTATAAAGACAACTAGAATTCTCTATATTTGTTTACGTCAACCTGATAAATAGTATTTTGAAAATTAGTCTAGATTGTTCCTTGATACCAGGTAGATAGAATAATTACATTTAGTCCTTAATTATTTCTTTGTGTCTTTTTCAGCCTATTAATTCTGGAGGTCTATGGCAATTCTTTGCTCCTTTACTTTAAAATGGCTTTTTTCAAACTATAAGTCATTCCAAGAAGGCTCTGATTTCTCCAAATTCATTCAGTAGATCAAGTTAATTTTATATATTAAATCAGGAGAACATCATCTCTAAAGTAATCCTTGCCTTGATGGTGCCTTGACCAGAGCCTGGACTCAACTGCAGGTCTCTCTCTCAAAGACCCCTTTCTGGCTATGTTCAGCACCTTCAAGCCCAGAGCACCAAAATACCCAGGAGCATAGAACAGGACAGAACACAAACTACCTCTGTTCTAACGGGAGTCTAACTCTTCTTGTTAGTTGATTCATTGATCTCCCATACTCTGGACCCCACTTATTTCTTCTGATGGCTGGCTCACCTCCCTGGACCTAACATCCTTTCCTGTTCTTCCCTTTTTTAGAGTTCTAGTTCTTGTAAGTTCTATCTTCTTGTTGTTCAGAGGGATATGCCATTATCTCTGAAAAAGTCTGCAAGTTTCTAGGTCTCTGAATGCTTAGCTCAATTGATAGTTACAAAATGGTCTTCATGAAGACAATTTGGCAAGATGCATCGATGATTTTAGATAAAAGTGTTCTCTCATTTTTCCTCCAAAACACTCAGCATCAAGACCACAATGACATGTATATGTAATAATGAATCTAGCATGAAAGTCTACATTGACATAGTTCACCCCTGGTTTTTGGCACAATTCATTTCAGGAAGCTGTGTTGTATTTATTTTCCCATAGTAGTCATATTGAAATTAGAGATTGCAACTGGGGGAAGGTGGATGGTGCATTGGCAGAGTGCCAGGTCTAGAGTCAGGCATACTCATCTTCCTGGGTTCAAATCTGGTCTTAAACACTTACTAGCTGTATTATCCCAGGCAAGTCATTTAACCCTGTTTGCCTCAGCTTCTTCATCTGTAAATGACAAGCTACTCCAATAACTTTGCCAAGGAAACTCCAAATGGGGTCATGAAGAATTGGAAATGACTGAAAAACAACCAAAAACAGTAACAAAGCAGCAGTTAACATATCCTTCTACTGAATTTTTTTCATTTTTACCTAATACCCTGTAGCAGCAAGCACCCCAATATCCCCAGGGTGGCTGCCAACACAGGTTCTTAGATCTGCTTTTCAAAAGGAAAGCAACTCAAAATGGGTTAACAAGCTTACTTTAATCAAACAAACATATATTACTTAGTTCAAGGGGAAAAGGTCAGCACCCCAAACTTCAGAGTATACAGACAGTAGTTTCAAAACAGAGAAACAAACAGATCAAGCAGACAGGCTTCCAAACTGTCCAGTCATTACATCAATACCAAATCACAGTTACCAGAGAGGGAAGCATCAACATCTGGGTTTTCAAAGCTGGGGGGCTCGCAACAACAGCTTCCCAGAGTCTCATCTGGTCAAATCACACAACACTTCTCAAAGTGAGCCCCAAAGTAAATCCTCAAATCAGGGATTATATAGTCTTCTCCTGGCTCAGAGAATGTAACCACCCTCTTGACCCACTGCCCAATCACACAGCATCAAGGTGTGGTCATTCCTGAAAACCAAGCCTCCCACCACAGGCTCCATGTGACCACATTCAGCCTATTAGGGGACAGAGTATACTTCCAAATTAAAGAAGGTTCTCAGAGTCACATAAGTCAATCAAAGTCTCTTAAGCCAATCAAAGGGCCTAGAGGCAGGGAAGATCTTCAAATATGCATTTCCATTACATACCCCTCTACAGAATTTCTTCATTCTCACAAGAATGGGAAGCAGACCAAATGTAGCTAAAAGTTTAATTTGGAAAGGTAGAGAGGGGGCCAACAAATGTTTGGTTGACAAAGGCAAACCACCACCACCATATATGAATAGAAGTGGCATTCAATCATTTGGTTAGAACTGTTCTAGTGCAGTGCCACCTTATAATGGGAGAGTAAAAAATAGTAGAAGAAGTTACAAGGTTCCTGCCAGCTCTAAATCCTTTGAACTGGGACAAGGCAACAGTTCAAATCACTATAGTCAAGTGCTCTGACCATAAAGCCAGCAATAGGACACCAATACGGTCAGTTGGCTAAGATTTTCTCAAATAATTGTTCTGCTACTTGGAGGACCTGGTCTTCAAAAGACTTAATCAGATGATCAATAAAGTTCCTTCCAAAGCAAAATCCGTGATCCCATGGCCTCCTCCCTGTCCCTAATTCATCCCTAGTAGTATTGTGTGGCTCATATCTTTCCAGTACCATCTAGCAATATGGGTTAAGGATGAGTTTATTATCTTGTCTGTGTTCTAAAGAGTAGAGTCCTCTTGGAGGACCCCTTCTGGACTGTGTCTGCTTTCCAGGGTTGGAGGAACCTCTGAACCAATCCCTGTAAAGTTACCAGTGGGTTGGTGACTTAGAACAAAAGCATACAACTATTCTTGGCTTATACAATTATTGTCTGAGATACACTGGGCTTAACATTTGTTAAGAATCTACTATGTGCTAGGCACTGTGCTAAGCCCTGGGGACACAATAAGAGGACACTATAAGATAGTTCCTGACCTCAAAGAGCTTCCAATCTAATGTGGAGGACAACATTCAAACAGATATATACAAGCAAGTTCTGTAGTGGATAAAAAGGGAATAATTAACAAAAAGAAGGGACTGGAATTTAAAAGGGTTGAAGAAAGTTTCCTATAGAAAGTGGGATTTTACTAAGGATTAAAGGAAGCCAAAGTAGGTCAATAGCAGGAATGGAGGACAACCAGAAAAAAATGGCCAGGCAGATTGTCTTATTCATGGGATATCCAGGATTGAAGAGTATGAATTAGGGAATACGTTATAAAAAGACTAGAAAGGCAGGAGGGGGCTAGGTTATGTAGGACTTTGAATATCAAAGGCATATTGGAAGCTATAGAATGATAGGGCGATGTGGGGCTTGGTGTGTCAAAGCAGACAAAGCTGCTTGAAGAATTCAGTCTTCAAGAGCCTATCAAACTGTTTTAGCTGAAGCAGTAAATCTGACACTACAACCAGTATCCAGTCAGTTTCTGACTATAAGCTGGTGACACCATCAGTTAGGGCCTAAGCAATTGGCCCCAGATATTAGGACTTCTGTAGCAATCATACTGGACAGCAAAGGGAAAAAGAAGAATGTAACAGATTCCATGGGTCTATGCCAAGAGTGGGGAAACTGCAGCCCAAAGGCCACATGTGGCCCTCTAGATTCTGTAAAGTATGGATTCAAAGAGCTGCACTTGAGGACTTAAGAGGTCCACATGTGGTCTCAAGGCTGCACATTCACCACCTCTGCAGTTAATAGCAGTGTCAGTTATTCTGGGAAAGAGCAAATGAGTACCAGATCCCAAAGATAAAGAAATGCGTCCAAGTAAGTAAGAAAGTCCAAAGTTCAGAAAGCCTGCTATGGTAGAGGAAAGAAGAAAGGTAATTGTTCCAAAGTTTAGGGAAGAGTAAGAGTCAAGACAGTGCAAGAGATGAACATTGTACCCCCTGATCTCAGGGCAGAGGCCTTACAAGCTCTAGGGCTGGAAGATCCCTGGGAGACAACCCTAGTTCAACCCTTTCATTGTACAGATCAGTCAACAAGTATTTATTGAGGACCTACTGTATCCCAGGCACCAAGGCAGCTGAGAGAAGAAATAAAATGATCTAGTCAGTCACACAGTAAAGAGCAGGATACCTTTGTCTCCTGCCCTGCTATATATAAGCATGCAAGGACATGCAGATGTGTGCATGGGGGAAGTAGAACCCCAGAAGCACTGACAGATAAGAGCAGGGACAGGGTGTGTTTTAGAAAGGTTTGTATATGTAAGATGTTCAACCTAAATTCTCTCACTTGCTTGTTATCTAACTAAACTAAAGGAGTTTCCTCACAGTTCCTCAAATGTGTATAACACCATATTAGGTACATACCAGGTACTCAGTTTGCTGTGAAATAATCTCCCTGACTTTATTTATTCCCCTTCCACCAATCCAAACCCTGTATTTCTTTTAAAACCCATTTCAAGACTCAGAAACCTCATGAAACAGTTCTTGACTCCCTTTACCTCATACCTTACTATGAATTCCTTCAGTATGCATGTATACATATTTGTATACAAATACAGAGAGATGTGGATATTTATATTTATATGTATAAATAATAAATAATATAATAATATATAATATAATATTATTTATATGTACAAATAATAAATAATATAATAATATATAACATTATAATATAATACATTAGTAATATATAATATATTATTATATATTATATTATATATACAATACATTCTATATTATAATATATTATATAATATAATACAAATAATAATATAAATAATAAATATAAATTTATAGGTATAAATATCAATTCTTGTATTCACATGCACTAAGGGGCTAGGTGGCACAGTGGATAGAATACCAGACCTGAAGTCCAGATATGACTGAAAAACAACAACAAATATTTACTAAGAGGCCAGTTAGGTGACACAGCCTTGGGGGCTGGAATTAAAGGAAGCCTCATCTTCAGGAGCTCAAATCTGACCTCAGATATTTACTAGCTTGTGGCCCTGGGCAAGTCACTTAGCCCTGTTTGCCTCAGTTTCCTCATCTATAAAATGAGCTGGAGAAAGAAATGGCAAATCACTACAGTATCTTTGCTTTAAAAAAAATCCCAAATGTGGTCACAAGAGTTGGACACAGCTGAAATGACTGAACAACAACATGCATGCCTGCAAGCACAATGAGCTTGTATTATACTATACTTGCTTATGTGTCACATTGGAATTGTTTCACAAATATACTTCATCACCCAATTCAGCTATAAATTTCCCATAGTCAGGGCCTGTACTATCTACTACAGTTACTTTTAAGCATATTTTTTAAAAGACAGATAAATAACTAGTGTCATTACAGATTCATCTGATGATAAAAAGTGTTTTGAAATTGCTTACTCTTGGAACCTTAGTTGTTAAAGTGAGGCAAGGACAAAGTGGAAGTAACATTAGAGTCAAAAGACTTGGATTTTAATTCTGCCTACTGTTTACTAGTGTTAGGACCTTGGGTCCTAACTTAATCTTAATCACACTGGACCTCAATTTCTTCATATGTGAAATGAGATTATATCTGATGACTGATTCTGGGTCATAATCCCATAATCTTTTTTTTTTTTTTTTTTTGCTTTTTGGAGGGCAATTGGGGCTAAGTGACTTGCCCAAATTCACATGGCTAGTAAGTGTGTCAAGTGTCTGAGGCCGGATTTGAACTCAGGTCCTCCTGTCTCTAGATAATCCTATAATCTTAAATGGAAGTATTACAAGCAAATGTATTGATATGAAACTAAGCAATGTTATTAGCTAATTAGGGTCACTTTGTTAGAGATGACCAAAGGTTATTAAGGTTATTAATAGAAATAGGTTAATTATACCTAATTAACCTATTTTATAGGTTATATATTATAACTATATAACTATATATAGTGTATATATAAATATATATAATTACATATTATAACTATAATTAGTTAAATAATTAATTAATAGAAAGGCTATTAAAAGAAATAGGTCATGGACATTGAGTTAATCATGACAAGAGTAAGAGAAGGGGGAAAATGTGACTTTTTCATATAAGGGTACACTTGGACATTGATGAAATGTCTAATAAAGCACATGTTGATTTAATCCATTTTAAAAGTACCTAAAGGTTAGATTTTCTTCTGCCAAAGATCTGTTAATTAAGCAGCTTATGTTATGTGATACATTAAACAGCATTTCATGTTCACCAAAAAAGATACTAGATCTGATCATTTGTATACAATCCAACGTATACCACCTACCAAGCAGAGGGCTTTTTTGGTCTTTATTAATCTCTTGATATTTTTTCTATGATGTATTATACTTTTAAAGTACTTAGCTTTACAATGTGTTTAAAGTATGACCTTTTTTTTTCACTGTACATAAATGTATATGTAAGATGTCTATAAATGATAGATAACTTTTTGCCCAGTATCATGACATAGTCTAAAAGATTTACAGGCAAAGCAAAACTGCGTACATAATAAGGAAATCATTCAAACAGTCATATTTACCTGGCATCACTTAGAACAAGTTCTGTCAGTTGCTAGCAACAATTGTGTCAGTGTTAACCAGACAAAACAGGACTTTAAATTGATAAGGCAACGTGGCATAGGTAAATAACACACTGTCCTACATTATACTTTTCACAGAAAATTCACATCCAATGTTTTGTTTGCTACTTTTAACTAAAGAGCACCTCAGAACCATAGTTTAAGTAAACAATTCTTACAACTGTATATGCAATTTTTAAAAAATGTTATTGAAAAAAATAAAACCCAATCAAAGGAGGTTTTCTTGCTTATACAAATAAGGGTGGAGAAGGGAAAGGGAGAAAGGTTTGGTTACCTTCAAAGCACCTACCAAAAGTGTTATCCATTCTCATTCTGTGGCTATACTATAATCAAGTGATTTATTAAATAAGTCATTTATATTAGTCATTTGTAGGCTAGACTAGCAGTACTCTAACTTTTTGGTCTCAGGGCCTCTTTATATTCTTAAAAATTACTGAGCTTCTCCCCCTTCATTCCCCACTCTCCTCCCTACCAAGAACTTTTGTTTATATGGATTATATCCATTGATATTTGCCCTGTTAGAAATTAAAACATCTTAGTAATATTGTAAAAATAGTTTTGACCTCAATGACCCTATGAAATTACCTTGGGGATACCTAGTAGACTACACTTTAAGAACTAATGAAATAGATTACTTCCTTTAAACAAAGTATAAGATGATTGGCATTGGTTTAATAGGAATCTCATTCCCATGAGTAGAAGCTTATTTATTGTCCATGTAATATAGAATGAAGCTGATTGGAACTTGTAATACTAATAACTCACATTTATAAAGAGTTTCAAAGTTAGCAAAGTACTTTCTTCACAATAATTCTGTGAGATAAGCAGTGCAAGCTTTATTATCCCAATTTTATAAGCAAAGAAACTGAGTTTGAGAGGTTATTTGACTTACCCATGATCAAACAGCTAGCATCTGAGATAAGATTCCAACCCTGTCTCCAGACTCAAATTGAGTAGTACTCTATCCATTATACCACACTGCAAGTCCTAGTCCATACCCTTCTAAATTAGATATGAGGATAAAATATTTTATGTTAAGCTTAGTCATCTTCTATAGTTGATGACCCAACTCTGAAAGTGAAGAATGAAAATTGGATGATGTGATAAGAAAGTAGATAAAGATTTTTAAAGATGAGATCTAATTTTCATTACTCTAAATGAAATGTAAATTTCCATATGGAGAAGCTGGAGGGGAAAGCTGCCAAATAACACTGCCAACATTTCCCCTTTGTAATTATTCCATGGTGCTTAAAATCACAATATTGGGTAATAGAACCAAATATCTTACTTTCAAAGACTTTAATAGCATGTCTCATATATAAGCCAAGATCATACCTGTAGCAATTCATTACTTTGTTGTCAAAGCTAATCATTGACTTAAAGTTTAAATTATTTCTTTAATTAAACCATTGCTGTCCATAAGGTTTTAAAAGTGAATTGTAAACTCATATATAATAGCTTACATTTTTCTGACCTCTAATTACTAACTGTGTGACTTTGGCAAGCCATCCAGCCTCCCTGGGCCTCAGTTTCCTGGTCTATATACCAAAGGATTTCGACTGGATGTGTTCTGAGGTTCCCTCCAGCTCTCAGTCTATGATCCTCTGTTCTGAAAGAAGCAGTTATGTAACAAATTCTTCTTCTTCTTCTTCTTCTTCTTCTTCTTCTTCTTCTTCTTCTTCTTCTTCTTCTTCTTCTTCTTCTTCTTCTCCTCCTCCTCCTCCTCCTCTTCCTTCTTCTTCATCATCATCTTCTTCATTATCTTCTTTTTTGTCTTCTTCTTAGTGGGTGTTTTAGACTCAGTTGATATATTAACAACTATTAATAAGTAATAGTCTTAATTCTGCTTAAATTATTATATTGCATGAAGAAATATTTTGTTATTATTTAGTCATTTTTCAGTTGTTATTCAGTCATTTTTCAGTCATTTAGTCATTTTTAGTCATTTCAGACCCCACTCTTTGGGGAAGAGGAAGAAGAGGGAGGAGAAGAAGAAGAAGAAGAGAAGAAGACAAGGAAGAAGAAGAAGAAGGAGGAGGAGGAGGAGGAGGAAGAGAATGAGAAGAAGAAGAAGAAGAAGAAGAAGAAGAAGAAGAAGAAGAAGAAGAAGAAGAAGAAGGAGAAGGAGAAGGAGAAGGAGAAGGAGAAGGAGGAGGAGAAGGAGAAGAAGAAGAAGAAGAAGAAGAAGAAGAAGAAGAAGAAGAAGAAGAAGAAGAAGAAGTAGCATTCATCAGCCTCATTCTCTCCTCCAGAGTCATCAGGGTATCAGAGTCCAGGAGGTCACATAGCTAGTATGTGTCTGAGGCCAGACTCCAGGCTTGATGCTCTATCACTGTATAACCTCACCAGTCATAAAAATGTACAATAAAATATACTTTTTTTGAAAATAAAGTGTACAAAGACCCATTTGTTTTCTAGTCATAAGCTACATTATTGTATGTTATTCAAAAGAATGTATGGTAGCTCAGTTTATAGAGATTCTGCCTTTCATTTGAATGGCGTTTTAAATTTTCCAAGCATTTTAATGACAAGGTCATGGATTTGATGTCTTCTATTCCATGACCAGAAATCTCCAAAAGGAAGTGTTGATGGGTCATCACAAATCAATCACTACTACTAAAAAACAAAAACCAAACAAACAAACAAAAAGGCCCAGGACACATACATCCATATCAGCAGTAATCATGTTCAAGAGTAGGCTCAGTGAGCCCCTCCATATATTGAACTGAAACAAGGTAGCGTACTATTGTGCATGCTCTGTATAAGCATCAGGAAGCTTGCTTTAAAGACTGGGCCCTCATTGGCCAGTCCCCACAATATGTTCTTTAATTGTTGTTCAATCATTTTAGTCATGCCCAATTTTTGTGACCCCAATTTGGGCTTTCTTGGAAAAGATACTGGAATGGTTTACCATTTCCTTCTCCAGCTCTTTTTTCAGATGAGGAAACTGAAGCAAATAGGATTAAGTGACTTGCCCAGGGTCACACAGCTAGTAAGTTTCTGAGGCCAGATTTAAATTCATGAAGAGAAGTTCAAGCCTAGGAGCCCTATCCACTGCACCACCTAGCTGCCCCTCACAATACATTATTTTCATATAAAAAGCACATCACATAGAATTACTATTATTACATAAAATGTGCCAAACTGCAATGCTTGCCCTGATTATCTCTGCCTTGAGAATCTCAGAACCAGGTGGCAAATAATGTCATATCATGTAAATGGAAAATGTCACAAAACAACATAGCTTGTAGGACTTATTGAAAAAGTAGCTCAGGTGAGAAATAAAGGAAAGCAAACCTAAAGAAAAGTATTTCTGAAGGAAGTATAGGTGAAGAGACACAAATATAGTTATCCCTTCCACACTGTGATTTTCCCCATTGCAATTGCAATATATCTCAGGTTGGCATAAGAAATTAATTGGGAATTTAGAGGGAGTTTTGTGGAAGTCACAGATGTCTTGTGATGGCCAGCAGATGACACAGAAAAAGTTTAGAAACTCAGAAATGCATAAAATACATATAATATATATAATACTATATGTATAATATCATCATATTTTATCTTTTAATACCATCATACTTCAGACTTCTTCTCTGGTATGAAGGGAGGGCCAAAAAATTTTACTAGGATTCTCCAGATCGATAAGGAGTGTGGGTGTGTGTGTGGGGACGAGCACCCTGCTTCTAACCCCTGAGATGTGGAAGGGATAATTGTAAGAACAAAACTAAGACAACAGCAATAGCCTCAAAGGGTTTTTTTTTTTAAATATAAAATTTTACTGATTAGTCTTTTGTGACAACATTTAGATGAGTTACCAACAGTCTCTTGCAACCCCAAAATGCTGCCAGGAAATTAATATACAGTATTTAATTACCAACAAATTATTGGGACTCTAGCAGATGTAAATAGAAACTTCAAAGGGCTAAGAGAAAGATTTAATCAAAATGAACAATCTGAGCTCTGAGGTTGTTTACTATCTAGGAGCAATGGACTTAGGCTACTTCAAGCATTTTCCTCATTCCTTATCTTTACCCTTTAAACAATCTACTTGTTTTTGAAGCTAACAGGTTCTGACTTGATTATAGGCTATGAGAGAATGAAATTATTTGCCTTTCCCAAGTATGTTTGGATTTCCGAATTCTCAGTTCAAACCAAGACTCTAAAATCAGCCAGCTTTTTCAGTGATATTTGTGACTTTGGGGATTTGAGAAGGAAACAGAAAGACAATTAATAAAGTTGCGAATTGTTACTCCCCCTTCATAACTTAGCATTAACATCACAATATGTTTTAGAAAGGAAGAGGTCTTTTGGAGAGAGGAAAAAGCATGCTATGTGGCATGTATTCTTCAGAAAAAACTCAAAGCAGCTTCACATTTTACTTACCTTATATTTGTGTGAGGTTAAAAAGGGCATAGAGAAGTTAAGTGAATAATGGAATCAGGACAATACCCATTTCTATGCTCTAACCTCTAAATAAGTATCTACAACATGGTAGTGGCTTTACCAGCTGTATTACCAGGAGACAGGAGAAAAGGAGTATAGAGGTACTGCTAATTAGGAATAGGCTTTATTTGTAGGTTTAACAGATGATAGCTGCAATGGTGGGGATTACCTGATCATTTTTATATCACACTTATAATTGTACAAATATCACAAGAGTTTTGTGAGGAGTTTTTGTGAGTACAAAAATTCATTTTACAGATGAAGAAACTAAGAACCAAACAAATTAAACTAGTCCCTGTTGGAACTGGAATTCAAACCTAAGTGTCCTGCCTCCAAGTCAAATGCTTCCCATCACATCACAAGGCCTCTTGCCATGATTTTATGGGTTTGCGTTTGCATGGCCATCACTTAAGAGGCCTTGTTTTTTCCTAAGTATTTTGCAGTAATTATTATGCTTTACCAATTTATGGACAGTGGAACTTTGGTATAACTACATAGTCTTGGATAATTAGGTATACCAGAGATGAGATTAGATTAATCTTCTTAAACAATCATTCTTTTCTACAAAACAGTTCTTTTTTATTTATTTGCTTTTCATTTGAAACATTCAGTTCCACAATCCCTTGAGTTCCAAACTTTCTCCCCCTCCCTCTGCTCCCCCTTTCCCCCACCATGGTGGCATGCAATCCTACATAGGTTCTACAAATACCTTCACATTAAACATTAGTCAAGACTGCAAAACAATACTTAGAAGGATTAAGGTTAAGCACTAAAAATAGCCTTTCATAATACTGGTTAAAGATGATATGGTGGAAAATTCAGAGCAAGATTTAATCTAGGTCTGCAAGATGTTTCTCAATTCTTAACTCCCATTAGTGACTGTTCAATCCAGTTTCTACCTCCTATCTTCAGAAGACCTAACTCACCCAGGATCTGATTAACTTGGAGCTAGTATCTGGAGATTGTATGAAATGCTGAAGCTTCACCTTCCAACTTCACCTCTGTACCCTTTCTTTTAAAATACTGGTTTTAGGGGTGGTTAGGTGGTGAAGTGAATAGAGCACTGGCCCCGGAGTCAGGAGGACCTGAGTTCAAATGTAGCCTCAGACACTTAACACTTACTAGCCACGTGACCTTGGGCAAGTCACTTAACCCCAATTGCTGAGGCAGACAGAGGTTAAGTGACTTGCCTAGGCTCCACAACTACTGAGTCTGAGGCTGGATTTGAACTGAGGTCTTCCTGACATCCAGTGCTCTGTTTCCTGTGCCACCTGGCTGCATTTAGGTGATTTCCAGCTCAGTCCTATCTCATCTGGTGGTAGCATTGCATCTATACACAATTGTATGGAAATAGCCTGTCCTAGACATGCACTGCTTTCTCAAAAAAAAAGTTTGGAGCTTCAAAATCCTAGCCTATAACATTATATAGTTTGTTTTAAATTGGTTTCCCAACAGCAGCATAAAGGCAAAAAAAAAAAACCACTTCTGAAAGACTGAAGATCTCTGACCATTGTAATGACTATCCATGATTCCATTTTACTGATGAAAAACCACCCTAACCTGCCATACAGGTGATGAATTCAAAATACAGAATGAGACACATAATTTTAGGGTATGACCAATGTGGACATTTGTTTTGCTTGACTCTGTAAATTTGTCAAAAGGGTTTTTCTTTTCTTCTTTTTAATTGGTTTTTCAGAGTTAGAAGGAGAAAGGAGATAAAGATAAGGTTCCAAGATAAAAATGTGGAGAGAACAGAAAAGCCAGAAGGAATAACAAGAGGGACAGCTCTGAAAGTTACATGTTGAGTTTATTATTTAAAGGAAAAGCAAAGTCTACATCATAGATATTTATATTCAATCAAATGCAATGCCCCCTTTTCTACAATGAACATGTATATGAAAATGCTCATTTATGTGATGTTTGTTTAGTTGGGTATTTTTTAAATATCTTCATCTCAGTCATTTAAAAAATATATCACCCTGCCTCAACAATTCTCTTCCTCCTAGTACTTCATCCTCCTCCCAGGGTAATAGGTAGATAAGGAAGTTGGGAGCTTTACCTTTTTAAGACCGTCACTAAAATGCAGAAATTACCTAGGCCTAAAGGAAAAAAATAGAGCTATTACCTTTCCATTAAGATTTGTTAAACCACCATCATACATTGTTATCTCTTGGGAGGTAACTTTGTCTTAGTATATGAAGAACTAGCCCAGGTGTCAGAAGGAGATCAGTTTAAGTCCTGCCTCCTGACCCATACTGGCCATGTGTACCAGTTAAGTCTTTAACCTTGGGGTGCTCTAGGCAACTAACTCTCCAAAATTATACAATGCAGAGGAGATACCAACCTGCACTGGTAGAGGGGGTTTTCTCAACAATTAGTTGTGCCTATAGGAATATGCAGAAGGACCCAGAGGTATTGACTCTGCACTAAGAAATTTTGATGGACTATATATAGTAGAGAGAGATTCAATAGTGTAGAAACACTTTAGTGGGAAGGGTCACCATACTGAATAGACAATCAGAATTAAGAATCTGTCGAACATATCAAGGAGCCAGTGTAGGTTGTGGTGGCTGGCAACTTATTGGGCCTGGTTGGCATAAAATGATGCTCTCCTGGCCTTACTATTGAAAAATAGTGTGACAACTGGGAAGGTAATGTCATGGGAAGGGAGTAAAGAGTTGCATATCCTTATCAACAAATCCTCCTTGGAGTGTTTACAACCTGGAGCATATCTAAATCCTGGGAAAAAGTGGTGTAAAAGAAAAACGGGAAGAATGTCTGCTTGACCCAAGTAAAGGGATACTGGCAGACTACTAGGAGGAAATAAGAGGTCAGTTATATCAGGTAGACTCATAGTCTCAAAGCACAGTGTGTGGGGGGGAGTCCTGAGGTAGGGGGAAGGAGACAAAAATGCCTTCTTCATATTTTAGGAGTAGCGATAACCAGGGCGCTGCTGAGTTTGGATGATACATTTGCCAACCTGCAAACACTTTTTAAAACATCGAGTATCAAAGATCACCTTTGGCTAAAATCAAGAGCTGAAAAATGCACTGCAGTTTTTTTCAGTGCTTGGTTCTACCCTTTTCCCTTCTCGGAAATGGTTTTCTAGATTGGCCTGACAGAAACTCTGGGTTAGGCTCTGTGCAAACAGCTGACAGTCCGCGCGTGTTAATTTATATTGCTCTTAGCAGAAAGGGCTCCGCCTCTGAGCCCGTAGTTACTGTATCAAGCCCAAGACTTGCACTCCCTGCATCACCTTAGCCCACCGCGAGGCGCCCTGGAGCCGCTAGCCCAGGATAAGGCGCCCGGCTGCTTCAGGCTCCGGCCTGGAGACGAAGCCCGCCTTCGCTATTGGTCGGTCGGGGCAGAGGACGAAGGAAACGGAGGCCCGTGATTGGTCAGAACCCCATCCGGAGGAGGCGGGGCCGCTATATCAGAGGGAGTCACTGACTGGGGGCAGGCAGTTAAGCTGCTGGAGTGCGGCGGAGCCGGGTCCTGAGAGAAATCGAGAGAGTGACGGCGGGCGGGGAGGGGGTTTTGCTGGAGTTCTTGCCTTTCGCTTCGCAGCTGTAGCCCAGCCCGGGAACGGGATCCGAGCCTCCGTGTGGGAGGCAGCGGCTGCAACACACATCCCAAAGAGGAGGTCGCGGTGGCCCCCCAACATGCTGTGCTATGTGACGAGGCCGGACGCCGTGCTGATGGAGGTGGAGGTGGAGGCGAAAGCCAACGGCGAAGACTGCCTCAACCAGGTGAGAGCGGAGCGGGAGGGGACACGGACGGCTCGGCGTCCGGGCGGCCCTCCTCCATGCTCCCGCTGGCGGGCCTCGCGGCGGCCACTGCAGCCCGGGGGAGGAGGGCGGCGAAGCGGCGCCGGCGCCGCCACCGCTACCGCCGCCCCGGGGAACGCGCTGGAGCCTCCTGGCCTCGCGCCCCGCTTGCGGCGCGGTTCCCCTGCTGGCGTGAAGCGCGTGGAGGCGCCGCCGCCCCCTCCTCCTTCTGGCGCTTGGGGGTGGGGGAGCATGGGGCTGCGTGCCTGTGTCTGTCTGTCCGTGAACGCCCGGGGCGTCTGCGCCCAAGGTGGGGGGGCGGGGGGGCTTCCCTAAGAAGGCAGCGCACCTGCGGCAGGTGTCAGCTTGATATTGCCCCCACCTCGCTGCTGCAAGACCCAGCCAGCCCATATGGGGCCAGTTGTCCTTTAGTCCCCTTGTTGTCCTTGAGATGCCAAGGAGGATCCTTTGTTGAACGTGTCCTGCTTCCCAAACATCTGCCATCGGTATTAATGTTTTGCAGAACTGTCAGTGGTGTGGGTAACCTCCTGCCC
This sequence comes from Gymnobelideus leadbeateri, assembly GCA_011680675.1. NCBI lineage: Eukaryota > Metazoa > Chordata > Mammalia > Diprotodontia > Petauridae > Gymnobelideus > Gymnobelideus leadbeateri. The sequence goes on from WOXC01010046.1 coordinate 82,499, forward strand.
TCCACACAACACCCCCACACCCCGTCTCCCAGTCCTGCCTGTTGTATTTATGACATCTCTGCCTTTGGAAGTTTTAAAAAGAAAAGGGGGGGGGGGGAGTAGGATAGTTTATCCCAGATAGTATAAGTTTGGCTCCTATGGAAACTCACAAGTGCACCCAGATCCCAAGACCTGAGAGGTCTGAGAAACCTCTTGGAGAGCTTAGCTGACACTTGTGGAGTGTTTGTTTCCCCGGCTTGTTATTTTTTTAAGTGTCCATATGGCTAAAATCACCCAGATATTGAGCTGAAAATTCCTCTGTACAGATTGTGCTGGTGCAGAGAGTTCCAGTGATTGGAGTCAAATGGAAAATAGCCAGTGGTTTGCTTCAGTGACTTTTCAGCTTTTGAGGGTTATTGGCAAGCTTGCTAAGGTATTAGATCCAGCACAGTAAGTTCGAGTACCACACCTGAAATCTCGAGTCTTTGAGCTTTGTTAGGAAACAGGAGGGTTAGCACTAGGAAATCTCCCCAGCTGCAAACCATGCCAGGGTGGGTACAGATTCTGAATCTGCTTTTACACATAATCTCTACACTTAATGACTTTGATCTAGCTGGGCTACACATCCTCCAGCTTAAGTGGTGTGCTCACCTTTTGTTTTAGGTTTGCAGAAGATTGGGAATTATAGAAGTTGATTATTTTGGACTGCAATTTACGGGTAGCAAAGGCGAGAGTTTATGGTTGAATCTGAGAAACCGCATCTCCCAGCAGATGGATGGGCTGGCCCCTTACAGACTTAAACTAAGAGTCAAGTTCTTCGTGGAGCCACATCTCATCTTACAGGAGCAGACTAGGTAAAATGAAGCCAAAATAAACTAATGTAAAATGTGACTGTGGTGCTATTTATTGTACTAAAATTATCCTGCCTCACTTAGAGAAGATATGTTATGTCTTATATACTTCTAGACAGGAGTTAGCCAGTAAAAAAAATTAGCAGGAAATTCACAATTGTCCAACTTTTTGTTGAAGTTAGAAAGGAACTGCTGTGTCTATTTAATTGGCCTGTTTTAGAAAATCTGAAAAGGGAGCTACAGACTGTTTCTAGTTCTTTAAAAACTTCTCCAAAGAGCAGGATTGAATTCATATGAAATGCTGGTGTTTAGTGCTGGAAATAGTTCTGGGTGGCTAGGACCTCTTCCTCCTAAACGTATGAATGTCCGATAGTAACCTCTGGCTCAGCAGTGTTACTCTAGGTCATTGTAAGCTGTTGTAACTGAAAAGCTGGAAACAGTTCCTCTTTAGCTTACTTAAACTTGGTCGACTTCTGTCTAGTCTCAAGTTACAGCAGCTATGAACTCTGAAAGGAAACAAACAAACAAAAAAAAAAGCAACAGCAAAACAAACTTCTAACAATTCTGTCTGAAGTTGTTTGGGAAGCATTGCAAGAATTCTCTGAACTTTCCCTGGTTTTAAACATTTTCCTCACACTTGATTTTTATATTTAGGGGTCTGTAATGTGCATGAATGTTTCATATTCATGTAGTGTACAAACAGAAAGTGTCATTCTGGATTGGTTGTAATGCTTTCCCCCATAATGGCCCAAACTGGGGCTGCTGCTTTTAAACCATTTGTTGATTGAAATTCAAGAGATTTTGTTTCTCTGTGTAACTTGAATCCTACCCTGATAATTGACTTAAAAATAGTACATTGAAAAAATTATTATTTCAAACATTGTAAACGTTAGATAAAAATTATTCATACTTTTCCTAGTTTCTACATTTCAGCTTAAACTACTGTCATATTTGAAGGAGGGAAAATAGACTCATGTTAGACTTTTAAACATTGCATAGTAAAATCCCATTCCCTCAGTTTTTAATGATGGCACTTTTCTTTGCTAATATTCTTGGTCCACAGAAAATTATAAACATTATCAAATGCTTAATTTGTTGTTGTTGTTGTTTTTTGTTTTTGTTTTGTTTTGTTTTTACAAGTAAGTAAGATTGCATTGGGATATAGTGGAAAGAATAGTTGAACTGAAGTTAGTGGAGCCTCTGTTTTTTTATTCTGTTTACTACCTTTGACCTGGAGGAAGTCTGTTTGTCTTTCTGTACTTAATTTTTTTCTTGTCTTTCTCAAAAAAAAAAAAATTCTACATAAAGGAGTTGAACTAAGGGGCTTCTAAGATCCAATCAGTTCCAAAGTCCCACCAGCCTATGAACTCTCAAGTTTATAAGAATAGTCCTATAAAATGTCCAAATGACTTCATATCTTTTGATCTTATTTCAATCCCATTAATTTAAATACACAGTTTTAACTTGAAGCTGTTTTGTGAAAGCTTCACTTAGCAATTATGACTTGGAGGTCAATAAAAAATCAACACTTAAGAATTTTGATTGCATAGTGTTATTTTTTTTAATATACCTCCAGACTTTTGTGGGCTTCTGGATGGAAATAAATTCCTGCAAAATCAGATATACTTTTGAATATGCATAAATGTGGACGAGTGAATACTTCATTTAAACAATGGTGCATTACTAGTAGTATCTTTGTTTCAATTCATATTTGCAAAATTCTAGCTTAAATTATTAGCTGGTCTCTAACATTTCTGTAATAAAAATTGTAATTTTAAAATTAAATTCATTTTTCACATGCAAAAATATGGAAACTTTTTGCCAAATAATTCAACTTTGGAATTAGAACTGTATTAGAATTCTATGTAGCCATTTCATAATCTGCTTATAAAGTGTTAGTACTCGACTGAGAACAGAACTAAAAGCATGTTAACTTTCTCTGAGCATCTCTTTAGAAGCTCTTTTGAAATGGATAAACACCAGTTACTTCACTTGCTTTATACTGGAGTTTATTTCATTTGTAATCTAATGATATTTATCAGTCTCCCTCCTTCTTGACCTCTTTGAAGCCTTTGACCTTGTCAGTTACCTTCTTGCCTTGATACTCTCTCCTCTCCTGGTTCTTCTCCTACCTATTTGACCTCCAACACTCTTCATCCAGGTCACGTCTTTCAAATGTGGGTATACCCCATGGCTCTAACCTAGGCCCTCTTCTCTCTATATATTATTTGACTTGATCTCATCAGCTTCCTTGATTTCAGTTATCGTCTCTATGCTAAGGATTTTCAAATCTACCTATCCTGCCCTAACCTCTCTAGTCTCCTGTCTCCAACTACCCATTAAACATCTTGAACTGGATACTCAGCATGCCCACAACTGAACTCATCTTTTCCCCAAGACCTTCCCTTCTCTCTCTTCAGAACTTCCCTACTATTATTAAGGGCAGCACCATCCTCCCAGTTCCTCAAGTTCTCAATTTAGGTCTCATCCTTAACTCTTAACTCTTTTTTCATACCCCCATATCCAATGTGTGGACAAGGCCTATCAATTTTACCTTTACATATCTCTCAGATATGTCCCCCTTCTCTCCAATACTTCCATCACCTTGGTGCAAGCCCTCATTTTTTCATTCCTGGACTGGTGGAGTCACCTCCTGGTTGGTTGGCTAGCCAGCCATATGTATCTTCCCTCCAGTTTATCCTCCACTCAGCCACTAAAATGATTTTCCTAAAGTGCAGGTCCAGTTGTGTCTCCCTTCACTCAGTAAACTCCAGTGGCTCCCTGTCACCTGCAGGATCAAATAAGGAAGACTATTGGTTGTTTTGTTTTGAAAACTCTTCCTTCTTAGTTCCCCACCCCTACTCCAGTTTTTCAGCCTTCTTGCACTCCACTTTTACCCTTCACATACTCTTGAATTCAGTGACACTAGTGTTCTTGTAGTTCCTCAACTCTATCCAGCTCCATCTCTGTCTCTCAGATCCAGGCATTTTCTCTGGCTGACCCTCATACTTGGAACTCTCTCTCCTCACCCCCGCCTACTGGCTTCCTTTAAGTCCTGGCTAAAATCTCACTTTCTATGGGAAGCCTTTCCCAATGCCTTTTAATTCTTGGGCCTTCCCTCTGTTGGTTATTTCTTATTTATTCTTTTTGTAGCTTGTTTGTACATAATTGTTTGCATGTTGTCTTTCTTCCCCTCTTAGATTATGAGCTCCTGGGGGATGAGGAAGTGAGACTATCTTTTGTCTTTCTTTGTATCCTCAGGGTTTCCTGGCACTTAGTAGGTGCTTAATAAAAGTTTATTGAATGACTTGATGTTTTACTCCTATAGCCCTTTCCTCTTCACTCTCTCTAGCCCTAAAGATATTTTGGAAATCCATTTCGATATACTTGAAAGTGTGATGATAAATATATATTTGTATTTTTGGTGGCAGAAGAAATTTTGATCAAATACTTATTTATTTTATATTCCTAATCAGCACATTGGTCTTCTAGGCCAGTCGTATGTGGAAATATGGTATATTTTTTAGAATGGCTATTCCAGAGACAAACTCTTTACCATACCTTAGAATTCTGCCTATTAAACTATTGCTATTATTTTGTATTGAACAGCATTTTAGAGAAGCAGGGTGAGAGAAGGCAGAAGCATATTGTTTGAAAGGTAGCGCTGCCACTTACCGTAGGCAGGTCAGATATCTGAGCTTTTTGTCATCTGTAAAATGAAAATACTTGCACTACCATCCCAACCTTGCAAAGTTGTTAAGAGAATCCCCTGAGATACTTAGGAAACCATTTATTAGAACATTGTATGTATCTATATGTTATTTTTTCAAATCTTTGTAGCTTTGTGCTCTAGGAGTTGTTACTGATGCCTTTTACTCTTATGTTACATTCATTCCTGAATGTATTCCTTCCTGCACAGCATTCCCTGAAGCCCCCAGTGTATTTGCTCTACTGATTTGAAACTTGGCATTTTAGAGACTTTATAATAGTTTTTTGTTAATGATTTCTCTTACAGCATCATTTTGATGCTAGAAACAGATCATATTGTTTTACACTAAAACCTCCTTTAAATCATATCCCTCTAATTGGGGATTCATAATCATTTGAACAGGGTTGAATAGAAACTTTACTTATAACCTGTTGGGGGTGGGGTGGAGAAAGAATGGCTTACCAAGCAAATGAATTGTGTGGGAAAAAAAATACAAAGGGGGTCTGGTTTTGTGTGCTTATGAAAATAAAGTGTTTTTAAGGACTTGAAGTATCCATTTATACATAAGTATATAATTACAGTGTCAAAAGCCAGAACTGCTTTGTTTTATCAATTACAAGTTACAAATGATAATTACAAATTTATCTCGTCAGTAAAGCAAGACTATATTCTTGGAAATAAAACTGTTTTTCTCAACTTAAAAAACAACTATGCTTTAGACTTCACCAATTCATCTTACTCTAAATCAATCTGTATTATTGAAATATTATTAATTGCATTCATTTTGGAAAGGGTTTGACTATATAAATATCTCTATATTATGAAGGTTAGGAATATATAACTTCTTTGGGGAATCTCAAAGTTTAATTTTTTGAGCTTTTAAAAAAATGTTTGATTCTAGTCTTGTTGCTAATTTCTAAATAATATACTAAATGTTTTGACTTAGATTCTAAGTTAGTGGATAAAATCTGACATTTTATTATTCTGTAAACTAATCATAAAGTATTTTACATGTAAAATACTGTGACTATATTATGGTAACCATTCTGATTGTGTGAGAAGTCACCTTTGACTTATAATAAGCACTTAGAATAAGCAAGTACTTATTTGTACTTTTAGAATAAAAAAAAGTATTAAGATTGTTTGCTATAAAGTACTTTAAAGACCTAGAAGATCACAGGATCATACCTTTAGAACAGAAAGGGATTTTAAAACATTATTATGTCTTAACCCAGTTATTTTAGAGATCAGGAGAATTCTAGTTGTTAAATGACTTTTTTCCAAAGTTACATCAGTAGTATTCAAACCCGAGTTTGGTTGTGTTGTTCCATGTGGACTGATTGTAGCCTACTTAAAATAGGGCAATTCCAACAATAATAGTGAGCATCTAGGTGATTCAGTGAAATAGGGTGGGGGTCTGGAGTCAGAAAGACTCACCTTCCTGAGTTCAAACCTGGCCTAAAACACTTCCTAGCTGTGTGGCTTAACCATATTTGTCTCAGTTTCCTCATCTCTCAAATGAACCAGAGAAGGAAAGGGCAAACTACTCCATTATCTTTGCCAGTAAAACCCCAAATGGGGTCGTGAAGAGTGGATGGAAAAACAACAAATGATATTAGCAAACTGGCAGTTAACTTAAACCCTTCCACTGAATTTCATCATTTTTACCTGACGTTCCTCCTCTGAATTTCTTCATTTTCACAAGTCTTTTAAGGATGAAATGATGTGATAGGAAGAGTTTCTAATGAGATTTGGAAAACAAACCTGCCAACTAACTACATGAATTTGGTCATATCACTTCAACTTTCTGTAAAATGAAGGAATTGAGCCAGGTAATCTCCAGAGCCCTTCTCAGCTCCAAAATTCTATTTTAAGTTCTCCTATATCACCATTACTTTCTGTGCGTATTAACATAGAATAGAATTTAGCTACCTTAAATACATTTCACTGAAGCAAAAGAAAGGTTCTCAGATCGGCTAGGTGGCACAGTGAGTGGAGCAGCTAGGTGGCACAGTGAGAAAGAGCAGGCCTGGAGTCGGGAGGACCCAGGTTCCAGCCTCAGTTACTTAGCACCCACACATAAATGACTAGCCATGTAACCTTGAGCAGGTTTTTAAGGAAGATTACAGATGTAGTTCATGTTTGGCTTGGGGTAATGGTAAGAAATAAAATATTCTTCATAATTTAGCTCAGTTTAATTATTAAGACCCATGTACAGAATTCAAAAATACTAAATAACCCTCCTCATCAAAAAATTTACAATCTGCTATGGGGTATTGGAAGAGATATATGGGTAAATGTCTTCATCAAATAGAATGAGTCTGTGAGAGCTTCATTAGATGTTGAGGAAGAACAGGGAAGGAAAAAAGGAATAGCACTGGAGCTGGGTCTTAAAGAAATCAAATTTCATTAAGACCAGATGGGATAAAGAAGTCATTCCAGTGGCACAGAATGTACAAAAGCATGGAAGTGGTCAAATTTAGAACATGTTGGAGGAGCAGTGAAATCCAGTTTGAAACACAGTATAGTGAGAAAAATCTAGAAAACTATCCTATCTTGAATCTGGAAGAAGGGAATCTGGGTGGCACAGTAGATAGCGCACCAGCCCTGGAATCGGGAGAACCCAACTTCAAAACTGCTTCAGATACTAGCAATATGATGCTGGGAAAGTAATTTAAACCTGATTGCCTCTAAAACCTCAATAAATAAATAAATCTCGAAAAGGCTTTAGTAGCAGATAGATATCTGGTCCTTTAACTTCCTTAACAAATAAATGGTCTTCTGTCCTCTTCTTCATAGAATTTTTTCTTGAGGAATTACACTTTGGGGTAGATCTCTTAAGATACAGTTTCTTATATCTTCTTGTTTGTCCTAGTACTGTCCTCTAGGATAAAGGAGAACCAGGCTAGTTCTTCCATATAAGAGCTTTTCATGTATGTGTACAGTTAGGTTGAAGTTATAGTGTGGAGAGTCTCCAATGTCTGACTAAGATGTTTGGTAGTTGGTGGGGAGATATGAAAGGTTTTAGAGTGCTGGAGTGTCACATTTGGAGCTGTGCCATTAGGAAGATTGTTCTGAGAAGTAGAGCAAATGGAAATAATTTTAGCTTAGACTTATTTGGTACTTTATGCAAAGCATCATAACAGCTTTGTGAAATCGATCATGGAAGTAGTATTATCTCCACTTTATTGATAAGGAAGCAGTTTCAAGAGATTGCAACATGCCCATGATCACAAGCCAGTAAGTATCAGAATTAGAACTTGAACCCATGTTTTCTTAGTCCAGTCCTCTCCCCACCACCACATTATGGAAAGACTATTGCAGTCTGGAAGGTAGTTGACATTTATATAGTGCCTATTAGGTGCCAAGCATTACAAATGTTACCTCATTTAATTCTCAAAACCACCCTACAAGGAATGGTGCTATTAATATCCCCACTATGTGCCAGGCACTGTACTAAGTACTGAGGATATAAAGAACAGCAAAAGACATTCCCTGTCCTCAAAGCAAATATGGTTAAGTGACTTGCCCAGGGTCACACAGCTAGTAAGTGTCTGAGGCTGGATTTGAATTCAGGTCTTCCTGACTTTAGGTCTCCAGCTTTATCAGCACTTAGACACCTAGTTCTGATGAATAATGAGGCCTGACTGAGGGTGATTGACATTGGGAGTGGAAAAAGTGAGTGAGACTTAAATTCAACTCTCTTGTTCTTAGGACTTTTTTTTTAGGATGTGTTCATAAGAATCTTTGCTGTTGTTTGACATTCAAACTTGAAAGTAAAGCTGGAATTAATATATTAGAGAGATATGTATTTTAAGTAATGAAGATCATAATTGGTGTTTTGGGACTCAGGGTTTCTAATGTGAAAACAATTCATCAGATTTAATTGTTAACAGCATTTTAAAAATAGATATCAGAAGATTAATATATTTCATCTACCACATCTTAATTATACCAGAGCCTGAATAATTTGTGTTTTTTTTTTCTGTTCCTTTACAGTTAAGGATGCTCTGGTGTCTTTGCTTCCAATTGGACTGACCCAACACTCTTAGCTAAACCTTTGATAATGTAATCTTCATTTTTAGGTGATACAGCTCTGTCATGAATTCCAAAAGACTCAAAGAGAAACCCCAGAAATGGAGCAGGGAGCTTAAATGCTGCATTCCCTTGCTGAGGGTAGTGATAGAGTAGCATGAATGCATCGTTAGGAGTAATTAAAATGTTTCATGAACCATATTTCTATTAGTTGGTGAATATAGTTTGACGTCTGATTCGGTTATTATGATGTTGGCTATGATTTTCATGGAGAATGTTGAAATTTTTCTTTGCATTTCTCTTTTTATGAATGGAGGAGAAAGTCTTTATTAAGTGCATACTATGTTCTAGGTACTCCAGGCTAGCAGGACAGGCCAGGGCAGCTGGAGCTTTGTTCGAAAACAACTAAGAAATAAGTGGTGACCTCAGGCAAGTTAAGGCAAAGGTTCACCAATCTGAAGATAGGGTTCTGGAGGGAGAGTCCAAGTAACTACAAAAGGAAAATGAGGATACGGACCAAAATGGAGGGGACATAGTTTGGAAATGACTCCGAAAGAGAGCAGACTATTTGTTAACATGTATAAAATTTAAAAATTTTTGAACAATGCATAAATTGCTAACAAGGATAAAACATGTAACATCCCCAAAATAGAGATGTTGTCCAAGGTAGGTAGGGTAGTTATTGTCTAAAAAAAGAAAACTGATTTGGCCCAAAACTATAGTATTTGTTTCTAGCATCTAGAGGCATTTAAGGGGAGTAGAATGTCAATATTATGGAAACAAGTACAAATAGTCAATAAACATTTATTAAACCTCACCTACTATGTGCTAGGAATTGTGCTAAGTGTTGGGGGCATAAAGACAACCCCTGTCTTCAAGGAATTTAGAATCTAATGGGGAAGACAACAAGCTATACTGACAAGTTATATAAAGGGCGAATAAGAAATCCGTAAAAGAGGGGAAGCGCTGGAATTAAGAGGAGTTAGGGACAGCTTCCTGTAGGACTTGAAGAAAACCAGGGAAGCTAGGAGGCAGAGGTGAGGAAGGAGAGAGTTCTAGGTATGGGAGATGGCCAGACAAAATGCCTGGAGCCAAGAGATGAAGTGTCTTGGTGGAAGAGCAAGGAAGCCAATGTCACCGGATTAAAGAAGTACATTGTGGGAGTACTAGGTATAAGAAGACTGGAAAGGTAGGAGAGGGCTACATTTTAAAGGGTTTTGAATGTCAAACAGAGCATTTTGTGTTTGATTCTGGAGGTGACAGGGAGTAATTAGGCCCGAATAGTGAATGGATTGAAATAGAGACTTGAGGCAGGCAGATCCACCAGCTGTTACAGTAATCCACGTGTGAACGGATGAGGGCCAGTACCGGGTGGTGGCAGTACCTGATGTACCTCTTATACTTCTGGGAGTTTTACAGACTAGTGATAATAAACAGCCCAGAAAAGTATGTGTTGTTTGATTCACATTGACTGCAATGTGGTATATACCTTTTTTCTTTTCTTGGAAAAAAAAAGTTATCAGTAAGGATTTATTGAAATCTACCTACATTTCCCACTGTATCCTGTCCTCTCCCCATCACAGAGATCCACCCCTTATAACAAGAGTATTTTTCTTGGGGCTTAAAGCTGATGGTTAGACATCAGGGAGTCCGTGAACGTGAATGGGGAAAAAATGCATCTTTATTTTCACTTAATATCTAACTGAAATCTAGCGTTTTCTTTAATTATGAATATGGGCAATAAATATAATTTTGAAAAGGGATCTGTAGACTTCATCAGTCTGTCAAGGTGATAGGGTTTTTTTTTTTGACATAACAAAAGTTAAGAACCTCACTCACCTTGCCTTATAAAAATGAATTTCAAAAGGGGGAAATGACAGCTCACAAAAACTAAACCAACTTATTGAAAAACTCTGGCATCAGGATTCCACACCCATAGTCCCCCTCACCTCATCTCTGCAAAGAAATGGGGAGGTACCTTCTCATATCTCTTTCTGGAAGCCAAACTTAGTCATTTTAGTTTCGTTCTGTACATTTACATTGTTTTTATTGTATGTATTGTTTTCTTGGTTTCACATAATTCTCCTTAAGCTTCTCTGTATTCATCATTTTCATAGTTTATTACAGTGCAGTGATATTCCATTATTCATCTACCTGCCACTTGTTTAGGGAGTGCCCTAATTGATGGGCAGCTACTTTGTTTCCAGGTCTTTTCTTCTACAAAAGGGGCTGCTATAAATACTTTGGTTTATGTAGTAACTCTCTGTCTCTCTCTTTAACTGCTTTTTGGCATATGCCTGAAATTGGCATCTGTGGGCCAAAAGGGATGAATATTTTATTCACTTTGCTAAATTCCAAATCACTTTCCAGAATAACTGGACAACTCCACAGTTCCACCAGCAATAAGTGTGTTACAATACCTGTCTTTCCACAACCTCTTTAATGTTGACATTTCCATTACCAGCTTTGTCATTGTGCCGGGTGTAAAGTGAAACCTGAGTAATTTTAATTTACGTTTATCTTATTACTGATTTGGGATATTCTTTCATATTGTTGTTGATAGTTTGCAATTCTGTTGAGAACTGGTTGTTCATTTCCCTGTCCACTTAATGTTTTGGAGAATGGCTTTTTTAGACTTATGTTCATTGCAAAAAAAAAAATTGTGTCAAATCAGGTTTGTTCACTGCAAAACTTTTCAGTTTCATGTAATCAAAATTATCTCATCTTTTGTAATCACCTCTACCCCTTGTTTGGTTCAGAATTCTAGCCATGAAAGGTACTTGGTAAGATTTTCTTTCAATTTTTTTTTATGGTTTGATCTTTAGGATTCAAGTCATGTATTCCTTTTAAGCTCATTGTGGCATATGGTCTATAAACCTAATATCTACCAGGCTACTTTCTAGTTTTCCCATCAGTTTTTAGAGAATAGGGAGTGCCTTCCTAAGTAATTTATTTTTCAAGTTTTTCATACCCTCGTTCATGTCCAATTATTTCTGATACTTCTTTGTCTAGTCTATTTCATTGATCTCTTTAAACAGTACCAAAAACTTTAGATGATAATTGCTTTTTAATACAGTTTGAAGTCTAGAATTACTGTTCATCCTTCATTCCTACTTTTTCCCCATTATTCCCCTTACTGTTCAAGTATATGTGCACAGCCCAGTCATGATTTTTTTGTTTGTTTTTAACCAAATTAGAGCTTTTGGAGACATATTCTTTTCTCCAATTAGCCATCCACATAGCTGTCAGTGGCTTTCCTAAAGCACAACCTCCAGGGTCAGATGCAAACTCTTGTGTCTGGCTCCAGTCTTTTTGTCCGTTACTCCCCTTCACAGTCTCTACATTCTAGCCAAATCAGCCTTCTTACTACTCAGGCTTCATATATATCCCTCCATCTACAGTCTCCACACCTTTGTACAAGCTAACTCTTATCCCTGCAATGCACCCTGTTGTCACTCCTTCAACTCTGAAAAGTACCTTAAAAGTACATTCAGAGTTTAACTCAACACTTTTCCTGATTCAAGTTCGCTCCCATAAATTATGTTTATTGTGTATTTCACATATGCTTATGTGTACATATGTGCTCCCTTATGGATTGTAAACCCCTTGGGTGCCTCCCCCCCTTCCAGTGATGCATATGTGCCACTCATACATCTTACCTTTTATACCTCTTATTTATTATATTCTCCCAGAAATCTTCTCAAAAGGGGTCCATTGAATTTGCTGGGTTTCTACTAGTATTTCCTTTTAATATTACATTGGCCAGCAATGCACCTATCTCTTTATCCCTTCCCTTGCTCCATTACTGACCCACTTCCTCTTCTGGTCATGTAGATCTGATAACTTTTTACACCAGTCCTAATACATTATTTATCCTGGGTAACATACTGCCATCAATTTACTCTTTGTCCTTTGGGCAAATCACAGGTTGAATTTTTGGGAGATTTCATTATTCCATGATTCACAGAAACAGAGGAATACCAAAAGGATATTGATTTGAAGTGGTGGGTTTTTGTTTTGGGGAGAAGCTTGAGGTCCTTAAAAGTACCAAGCAGTTCCAAATGTAGTTTTCCCCCCACCTTCCATTTTCTTGTTGAGCTGTTTATTTGTTTAATATGTCCCCAATAGATGTAAAGACTCGGGATAGCTTTGGGGTTTATTCATCTAACTGTGTATATCATGGCCTGGGAAGTAGACATTTTTTTATCCACCAGCATCATTCCTACAAACTCTTGAATTTTTCTGGACCTCAGTGGACAGATTTGGTAGCATTCCAGGCCTTATTGCAAGTGTCCTGATGTTGGAGTGTAGAAGACCTTAACTCTAAGGAACTGCTTCTCCAGTTGGATTCATCCTTTACTAGCCTAGGTGGCAGTAGAAAAAACCTTTGGAAAACATACATCTTAATTTTTTTCCCCCCTTGATTTAAATAACATTGAAACAAAATTCTCTGTATCTATCCGGATTGCCTTGTATGATCTTAATACTACTTAACTGCTGTAGAATCTCTTACAAAAACCTACGTCTTTCCTTCATCAAGAATGGCCTTGACAATATGTAGAGATTATTATCAATGCCTCAACCACCTTAAAATTCAGTTGACAGTAGCACGGAGTCCTCTGTGCATACTCGGTCTGGTGCAGGTATCTTCCCAGTTTTGTTTTCTTTAGTGGCATTTCTGCTTCTGTATGTTTATATCACATTCTCTCAGGAACTGCATCTCAATGTGACCTCCCAGTCATTGTAAAGAAAATAGTTTAGAAAAGCTCTGCTGATACTTTTATAACATTTTTTGTTTGTGTTATAATACTCCCAGTTTCATCTTAAGTGTTTTTGAGATGATCTAGCATCATTGGATCTCATGTTAAGCCTTCTACAACACTCTTGTTTTCCCCTCTTTTACCTCTTGCTGTATTGAGGCAGTATTGTACATAATCTTCAGTATTATCCTCTACAAATTAGTTTATATTCTGATTAGGAAGCTAGATAGCACAGTGAATAGAGCTGAGTTCAGTGGATTTCTTCACTGAATACCTGAGTTCAGAATCAACCTCAGACACTAGCTGTGTGAACCTGGCTATGTCACTTAATCCCTGTTTGCCTCAGTCGCCTCCACTGTAAATTGAGGATAATAGCAGCACATATCTCACCAGGCTTGTTGTGAACACCACGATGAGATGCAGCTTCTAATGTGCTAAGAACATTGCCTGGCCCATAGTGGGCTCTGTTTAAATGTTTGTTCCCTTCTCTGTTCTCCAAACTAATGTTGCATTTGTCTGCTTTACTAAGAGATGCCTGGGTCAGGTGGCCTAGCCTTTTGTGACCTCTTGGTTTTAGGAACTATTACATTTTCTTAGAAAATAACGATAACTTTTGACAGTATCTATTTTCTCTTCTTGGTTTTGATGACTCGTTTTTAAGTGTATGCCAGGTTGGAGCTGTTTTTTAATTGCATACCATAACTAATCATTTTGATTTTTCTGATTTAATGTTGATTTTGTCATGATGTTATTTGGCTCTTTAGATCTGTGTTTAGATCTCCCAATTCTCTTCTTAAAGAACGTAGTCATGATACACAGGTGTTTTGAATCAACGATGATTGACTGCTTGAGGGATGGTCTCTGGCAACATCCAAGGGAGAGAAAACACTAAAAGAGTCCTACAAAGAAGGTCCCCCCAAAGAAATAGAGTCATTTTTCTGAAATGGGGTGAAAGTTTTCTCTACAAGAGTCCACTTATCTTTGACACAACTGCCCGATCTTGGGGACTAGTCAGGAGCTGACTTCCTTGATCTGGAGGAAGCATTAGTGAATGTGAATTTCAGGTATCTTCAGGCAGGGGCAGCAGCAGTCAACACCCCATGAAATAAGACCTTTCTAGTAAGCCTGCCCACTGCTACCATTGCCTTCCAAGAACTCTGGGTTGTATCCAAGCCATGTCTTGGTGACTTTTGTGGACATTTACCTTATTAACATGTCTTAGCTAAGACGGCTACAAAGGCTAAATATGTGTATCTTATTTTTTTAGCTACTCGAGGAAAATGGATTTCCTTTGTCTAGTATCATCTTAATAGATTTAGATCTTTGTGAGACCTAAATAATTATTAATCTCCATCTTTGTTGTAGGCAAGTCTTATCAGGTTCATTGGAAAATTATACAGTCTTGGAATCATGACTTGATAATATGAAACACTTGCATCAACAATACTACAATATTGCTGTAAAAAGTATTGCAGGTGGTTGTCCCAGTCTTCCTTATTTGGTTAACAACTGGGATTAGAGTGGAATAGTTAGCGTATATGCCAAGCAAAGCCAACACTAAGAATGAATATAGGACGTAATGATGAGTTTAAGGATTTCTGCACTAGTGGATTTAGTGTAGAGTTGCAAATGATTTGTAAAAAGTATTCATTTGATTATGACCTTATTGAGGGCAGGAACTATGTTTTACTTCTTTTTGTATCCCCGTTGCTTTGCATAGTACCTGACACAAAGGAGGTATTTAATCTTTATTGACTGACTGACTTATCTTGATTCATCAACAAAGTGCTGGCAGATTTGTGTCCTTGTTGTCTTTGTATTCTTGGCATCCTACACCAGTGACCTACCTGTTGGCTTTAGACATCATCTCACAAGTGTATATGTTGTGGCACTAGACTAAAAACTAAAGAAAGGCCATGGGGACATTAATGCAGCTTGCATTAAAGAGATGAGTCATATAGTAATGCAAAGCAGCTCCAACTAAGCAAAGCATAATTAGATTTAAAATAATTTACTGTTAGATAGGCTTACTACAATTAGAGATAGGGTGTTGAATAAGGACTAGTTGATGAAAAAGTTATATTTGTATATTCTTAGAAGAGTATATGCTTTTTTGTTGTTAAATCTTGTCCCACACTTTCTGACCCCGTTTGGGGTTTTCATGACAAAGATACTGGAGCGGTTTGCCATTTTCTTCTCTAACTCATTTTTATAGATGAGGAAAATTGAGGCAAACAAGATTAAATGACTTGTCCAGGATCACACAGCTAGTAAGTGTCCAAGGCTGGATTTGAACTCAGGAAGATGAGTCTTTCTGACTTCAGGCTCAGCCCTCTATCCACAGAAGAGTTTTTATGTCAATATAGAGGCAATAGGAAGCCACTGGAGATGATTGAGTTGGTGGGTATAATGGTGGGGTATGTACTTAAGGAAAATCACTGGAAGCAGTGTTGTGGATGGACTGAAGGAGAAAGGGGCTTGTTTTCCCAGTATTTTGGTGAGAGGTGATGAGAGCCTGAAGTAAGATGATAAATGTGAAGAGAAAGGGACAGATAAGTGAAAAGTCGAAGTAGAAATAGAAATAGCACGATTTGGCAAGTGAATTGCTACATGAGGGAAAGAAGTTGAGGGCTATGCAAAGTTATGAATCTAGGAGATTTGAAGAATGATGGTACCTTAAACAAATAGAGAAGTTTTGGAAGAGGGATGGTTTGGTAGGAAAGATAATGAGTTTCATTTTGGGCATGTTGAGTTTGTGATACCTCTAGGATATTGGCTTTCATATGCTTTGAGGTTGTAGAACAGGGTCTCTGTAATCAATAATGTGTCATATCCTGCAAAAAAAATCACTTAAATATGTTTGTTTTCTTATCGGTGAATCAGTTTTGAGTACCTGTAGAGAACTGCACATCTGAATCATCTAAACCTCGATCCTGTGGAATTTTTGCTAAGAGTGTAAACCACAACGCTAAAATGTAGCCTTATTGGTCAAACAGACTTTATTTTGTATTTAACTGGACATAGTCAAACCATGTCTTAAGAGGAATTTATCTGTTCAGTACATTGAACAGTGTAGCTCAGATCATTTTAACCATGTTAACACTTTCAGGTACCTTTGGTCTTGCCAACTCTAGAATGTTGGGTCACAAGGAGACTGGAGGAGAGCACACATGTGGCATAAGTGGCTCCTAGGAAGCCAGTTTTCTATCCTGTGACCCACTTATAGTTGTTTAGTATCTTTATAAATGGAGAGTATCATACATACCTTGTACTTAAAGGTTAGTTACTTTATCAAGGGTGAAGTTCAGCTTAGATGTTAGGGTAGAATCAGATTTTTTTTTCCCATGGTTAGTCATTACAGAAACAGTTTAACATTTGGTTTTAAGTGAATCTTGGTGTGGCTGTGGATGATGTAAGACTCCTTAGTAAGTGGCAAGTGTAACTTTAGGTCAATGACTGAGAGTAACCCACTTAGTAATAACAGCTAGGCATTTCGCAAATTAGCAACTACTATCCTGGAATATTTCCAGATATCAAAAGAAATCTAACCCTATTTGGTCTATAAGTCTTGTCTCCAAGCAAATGGGGCCATTGTGGTAAAATTGGTTTATGAAACAAGTTAACAGAAGTTAGAGATGTTTTAAACTTAAGAACAGTAGTATTGGGGTGGCTAGGTGGCGCAGTGAGTAGAGTGTCGGCCCTGGAGTCAGAAGGACCAGAGTTCGGATCCTGCCTCAGACACTTAATGCACAAACAAATAAAAACCTATCCATGTGACCTTGGGCACGTTACTTAACCCCAATTGCCCTCCAAAAGGCAAAAAAAAAAAGAACAGTAGTATTTTTGCCAATCTATATGAAGGGGTGCCATGGAAATGTAAAATGGAGCACTTCTTAGTTTTCAGCTTTGTTCTCCAAGAAAATATATGCTCATTTTACAATTAAATTTTTTGTCATTTAAAAAACTACCTTTAGAATACCCTTTAACAACTTTGTCAAATTGATTATTCCTTTGTTTTATTGTAAGAAAATCTTTGTAGTACAACCATGAATTGATGAATATCACTAATCAAGTCATTTAATGAATTGAAACTTAATAGCATTGGCCAGGAAATGTAGTTCGGAGTTTTCCAGTATCACTTTTGAGAAACATTTGAAAACTTAAGAGAATTTTATATTTTAAGGTTTAGCTAGCATAATGTTTAGGGGTAGCATTTCCCAAACTGTTTTCTAACAAATTTTAATGTTTCTAACAAACCCTGATGGTGCAATTAGGGCAGTGGGAGAATTTCTGTATTGATAATATTTTTCCTTTCTAAAATATCAAATACTTAATTTTGCATTGAAACTAGGATTAGTTTCTCTCTCTCTCTCTCTCTCTCTCTCTCTCTCTCTCTCTCTCACTTAAGCATTAATTTTTTTTCAACTCTTCCTTTTCCGGATTAGTTTTGGGAAATACTGATTAAGGGATTATAATTTTTGAAGTTTCATCTGTAAATTATATGAAAATCTTTCTGGGCCTTTATTTAAGAATGAAGAACTTGCAAATGCTCTCCAGCTTTTACTTTGTGGTCCCAGAGTGTAGCTAGGACCAGAGTAGATATATTGTCTGCTTATCTTCTGTGAAAAGAAATAGCCACTGCAGGCATGAAACAGTTGTTTGAATACAGCTGCTTGTTTTGATAATGTTCATTGAACAGCCTTGGGCAACCTTTCACCTGCTTTACCCAGGGGAAAAAAATAGTTACAGTCCAGATGGTTAGAAGGAACCATAGTTGGTAAAAACTATATTCTAACTAAACCTTCTCTACTACATTGAGAGATCACTGAATTACCTTGTTGGTAAACATCATTTTTAGATTTAAAAACAAAACAAAACAATGTATTGGTCTCCCAGCCACATGCTTCTTTCTTTCAGTGCCACACCGAAGAGGTGGCCAGTGCGAGGACCACTGCTAAGTGCTGTTACTAGAAGCACGTGGTACTTGGGGGTACTTTTTCTCTTACCCCTCCCCTCTAAGAACTTGGATCTTTTACCTGATAAGCTGAACAATGCTATGGTTTTAGCAGGATGATCTATTCAGTCTCTGAAGAGGAAGAAATGGTCTCCTTGGTGTGGGGTGCATGAGAAGATACACAGTACCTTTTTGGGAAGTTTAAACACAGAATGTTTTCTTGTTTACTTTTAGGGAAAATAACCAGGAATTGTTTCAGATCCAGTGTAGAATATAGAGTAGTTAATCTACAGATAGGTTTTATTTGACTCCTGTGCACACAGGGGGTCAGCATTACTGACTGTTGACCACCTGTTGGGCCTGACAGCTGCCTGTCTAGACATATGCATAGATTATCTGTGAGAAGCTGAGGATATTGTTTGAAGGGCCTTGCTGCCTGGTGACAAGGATCTGATTACCAATTTAAACTTGAAAAGTCAGTTCTAAAAAGTTTTAGGTTGGGTCAATAAAACATTTAACCACTTATTCCCTCCTTATGGCTTTAAGTAAAAGTTCTCTCCTTCAAAGCTATTTTAGAATATTAACTACCTAATACTATTTCTCTTTGAGGGCTGGGGCAGAGAAGCAAACAAGCAGGGTGGAGCTTCCCTGATCTTTGTCTAAGGCTGTGTCATAATGTGGTTTTTATGGCACTGCTGCTACAGCAGGGCCCTACAGTCACTCTTGAAAAACTAGTTTTTATGGGTTCTTTTTTCAGATTTAGCATCATTCCCAAAATGCACTAAAGACTAGCAGATGTCTGAGTTAATAGGAACCATATTTACCTTCTTTGAGTACATTTTTACTTAAATTTTTACTGTGGCTTATTTATAGGAGTTTGTGAGTAAAGGAGGAACTTTGTCATTTTAATTTTGAGACAGCTTCTTTGTCAGCATTCAGTAAAGTTTTTTTTTTCTTTTTCTCATTGTATGAGGCACAAAACGTTGAATTAAGTAATGAGAAAATTGAGTCTCAGAGAAATGTCTTGTTAATAGTACTGGGATGCAAACCCAGGACTTGGAACTTAAAAAATCCATTGTCCTTTCCTCTCCAAACTGCTGTTATTTTGAATAAACATGACTTTACCCTATAAAGCTTATCAATTGGCAGTAAATCTTTTGTCCTAGCTGTTTGAGAAACAACTCCCACATGTGTTTTAAATATCAGTGCAAATGAAGGTCTGTTACCAAGAATAATTGATCTGAAATATCACTGGGGATATTTAAATTGTATCTAAAAGAAACTTATTCTTTTATTTTTACTGGGATTTAATCTAGTTAAAACTGACCATGTCTCAGCTTCAGTATTAAGAGCTTTCAAGTTATTTTAATTTCTCAAAATTTTGCTAATTGAAAGTTTTTGTGTTGTTAAATTGACTATAAAATTTTTAAATCAGTCCAGACTTTTAAGAGTAAATTCATTCTTTTATAGGCATATATTTTTCTTGCATATAAAAGAGGATCTTTTGGCTGGCAATCTTCAGTGTTCCTCAGAGCATGCTGTTGAACTCAGTGCACTATTGGCTCAGACGAAATTTGGTGACTATA
This sequence comes from Gymnobelideus leadbeateri, assembly GCA_011680675.1. Classification (NCBI taxonomy): domain Eukaryota; kingdom Metazoa; phylum Chordata; class Mammalia; order Diprotodontia; family Petauridae; genus Gymnobelideus; species Gymnobelideus leadbeateri. The sequence goes on from WOXC01010046.1 coordinate 102,373, forward strand.
ATCAAAACACTGCCAAGTATAACTATGAGGAACTGTGTTCAAAAGAGCTCTCGGGTGCTACCTTAAACAGGTAACTATGGGCTTCTGTTTTCACAGATCATTAACTTAAGTAAGGTAACTCTAGGCTCTTGGTGCCATCCCTCTCTTTTTTTTAATAGCACTATACTTGAATAGTCATGTGTGAAGAGATTGTTACCACAGTTATATATGAACAAATCTTCCATCACTTAATGCCTTAATATGGAATATCATGTTACAGCAATAAACACCAGTGAAATAGCTCTGTTTCCCCCTCCTTTTTATACTACCTTAACACTACCATTCCACCCCTCATTTTGAAAACTTTTAATTCTCACAAGTTTGCTTTATACTTAATTAATGATTTTCAACCCCTCAATAACTTAAGTAAAGAGATTGCTAGTACCTCAGCAAATGCTTAATTTCACTTATATTGAGTTTTCCTTCTATCTGTGCTGGTCACAGCTCCCCAGCATCTCATTCTGTCTATGTCTCAATATTTGTTCATTACTTTCTTCAAATCCTTGAAAATAGATACTACCTGGTATGCTGTTTTCTGGATGCCAGTGCATCAGTAGGCAGGAATCTATATATTACCCATCATTCTTGCTATGTGATTGTTCTACCTTTTCTAATCATGCATGTATGTGACATCTTTTATTAAAACATTTGCATTTCTTGCAAAATTTATTATTGATAACATGCTGTATAAGCTGTTTGTGTTGTCTACTATTTTGAATCTTGAAAATGGTAAGAGAGAAGTTTAATTATACACTTTTTTACTATGGCTTTTATTTATGCCTAGAAATTCATTTTAATTCCCTCGAATGTTTATTTTTAAAGTATTGGGAATTTATGCATACTAAAATTCTTATGAAATTCTAAAACATTAGTTTCCTTCCATATCTTCACATTTCACAAAGTTCTATAACTCTTGTTTTTTTTTTTAAAGGTCTTTTTTTTAAAGGTTTTTTTTTATAGGTCTATCAAAAACTTCTTTGAGTGTTTTGTTGTTTTCAAAACAGCTGGAAATTCAGCTTTAAAGCATCAATACTTTTAAGTATGTCACTGCTTTCTTTGTTAGTGATGGCATCAATATAGTTTATCAGTAATCCGTTCATGTAATATGCCTAGAACAAAATACCTTCATCTTTAGAGCTTCATAAAATAATGTCTCTGGCTAACTCTTTGCTGATAGAGCTTCCTTTTTTTTTTTTTTTTTTTTTTGGTCTTCTCTACAGTATTACCATGAAGCACAAGGAATTGGAAGGGATGAGTCAGGCTTCAGCTGAATACCAAGTCTTGCAAATTGTATCAGCAATGGAGAACTATGGTGTGGAATGGCATTCTGTTAGGGACAGTGAAGGACAAAAATTACTCATTGGTGTAGGACCTGAAGGAATCTCAATTTGTAAAGATGATCTTAGCCCAATTAACAGGTAACCAAAGTCTTTAAAGCTCTGGGTTTTATTTGTATGGCCTTGATTATCAAAATAGAAAAAAGAGCTGGGGGTTTGAAAAATTATCACCCCTTGAATAAAATGCATTTTCAGGCTTCTGTTACTACTTAATAATCAAAATCTTAAAAGATGGAAATTTACTGATGTGAAGGCATTAGTAAAGTAAGTAGTTCAGTGCCAAAAAAACATACCTTACATAAATAGCGATTAGACTTTCAATCTGAGTCTGTTTTGGCTAAATGCATGATATGCATCCATATGTTTATGAACATTTTTTTCTCCTTTGACATAACACATTAGTGGGTGGAGAGGTTGTTTGTCATTGACATGTTAAGTAATTATTTTTTTTTACTCTTAACTGAGGTATTTTGCCAAAATTTAGGAAAATATTTATGACTTTAAAAAATAAGCCATGTGCTTCATACATTCTTCTTTGTCTTGATCAAAAATTATTTTCCCCTACTTTTAGGATTGCATATCCTGTTGTTCAGATGGCCACCCAGTCTGGAAAGAATGTGTACCTGACAGTCACCAAGGAGTCTGGTAACAGCATCGTGCTCCTCTTTAAAATGATCAGCACTAGAGCAGCAAGTGGGCTTTACCGAGCAATTACTGAAACACATGCTTTTTACAGGTACACATGGCTACTTACATGAATAAACCCTTTGTAACTTGTCTGTGGGGCTCAGTGGTTAGAGTGCAGTCCTGGAATTGGAAAGACCCAAGTTCAAATGCAGCCTCAGATACTAACTGTGTAACCCTGGTCAAGTCACTTAACCTAACCCTGTTTGCCTCAGTTTCCTCATCTGTAAAATGAGCTGGAGAAGGAAATGGTAAACCACTTTAGTATCTTTGCCAAAAGAACCCCAAATGGGGTCACGAAGAGTCAGATATGATTGAACAACAACAAGGTACTTGTCAGTAGCAGCAGACTAAAAATGAAAATTCCACAGGATTCTAAGTTGACTACATTTTCATATAGTGTTCTGCCTGTTATTCTCCTGCAAAATCTGAGAAAAGTTTGCTATGTGGAGAGGTTTTTACTTCCATGGCAGCAGAACTACATGAAGCCAACACAGTCATTGGTTTGGTTTTGTGTTTTTGTTTTTTTTAACAAGAAATACAGATGTATGAATTGTACAAGCATGTTTCTTTTCTCTTTCTCTCTCACTCTCTCATTTTATCTTTCGGGGTTGCCACTTCCCCTTCTCATGAACTGGATCATTGTGCCTGTATAGCTACTACCTTTGTAACTTTTAAAAATTTAATTACCAGGGGCAGCTAGGTGGCACAGTGAATAGAGCACTGGCCCTCGAGTCAGGAGGACCTAAGTTCAAATTCGGCCTCAGACACTTGACACACTTACTAACTATGTGATCTTGGGCAAGTCACTTAACCCAATTGCCTTGCCTTCCCTTCTCCAAAAGAAAAAAAAGTAGTTACCATTTCTTCAGCATATAATGGTTCTCTTTAAAAATTCAAAAAATTTAAATCTTTTCAGTTTTGTAGGACTGCCAAGAACCCTTTTATTTTAAAAGCTTTAGAAGTAACTGACTGTCAGAACCATTTTCAAACCCATATAAAACAGAAAGATCCCCTTCCTAAAAGTAAAAACCCAAAACTTTAAATTTCTGATTTGTAGTATTTAGTTGTCTGAACTCTAGAAATGCAGACATAGTGTCTTAAGTATCAGAGTAGATTTTCGTTTGACCTGTTGTTGCAGGTGTGACACAGTCACCAGTGCTGTCATGATGCAATACAGTCGAGACTTAAAAGGTCACCTGGCATCTCTGTTTCTAAATGAAAACATTAACCTTGGCAAAAAGTATGTCTTTGACATCAAACGAACATCCAAGGAGGTGTATGACCATGCAAGGAGGGCTCTTTATAATGCTGGGGTTCTGGACCTTGTTTCAAGAAGTGACCAGAGCCCACCCAGTTCTCCCCTGAAGTCTTCAGAGAGTAGCATGAACTGTGGGAGCTGTGAGGGGCTCAGCTGCCAGCAAAGCAAAGCCCTACAGGAAAAGCTACGGAAGTTGAAGGAAGCCATGCTGTGCATGGTGTGCTGTGAAGAAGAGATAAACTCAACTTTCTGCCCTTGTGGTCATACTGTGTGCTGTGAAGGTTGTGCTGCCCAGTTACAGGTATGTGAAATGTCAGCTAGCCTGTGGTGGGGATGACATTATTAATGCTTTTCACAAATTAAATATGACCTTCCCCAGCTGTAGAGATAAATGTCCCACATAATGTCTTTTAGGTTATTGTTTATCATTTCCTGTATTGGTAAAATATTTGAATTGCATATTGATTTGCCCTTAGCAATTATATTATGAAAATAAAGGAAAGTATCTTTATCCCTTACTTGTAAGATTTGAAATTAGGCATGGTTTTTAATCTTTTTTGTTAATTTATGCAAATATTTTCATCCAACTAGCATCTTCCTACTACCCAGTATGTTTAAGGGTCACCTCTGTGTGCTCAGAGAATTTTCATTAATTTTAGTACCCAATCAAATACCCACCTTCAAAAATACTTTGGAATAATTTCCTTTGTGGCATTTTTATGCTGTTTCTTGCTACTTTCTGACATTGAGTACAAACTGTTGCAAGTTGTACTAACTTTTCTATGGCAGATCATCAATTTTATATGAAACTAGCCTTGAAGAGCAAATAATAATTCCCTTGCAAGCTACTGACCAGTGGTAGGACTGGTTGGAAATATAATCAAGACTTGTCATCTGATGTTGTGTGAAGATGCCACTGCCCTATTATTGAGGGACATGCTTGATTTGTTTTCTGATATTGGAGATGTGTTTGTATTGATTCAGTCCACTTGGTTCCTTTTGTAACCAAAAGCCAGTTTTGCCAAGAGTTTTCTCTTGACCAGGACTAGAAGTGTGTGCAGCCTGATCATTGATCAAACAAAACTGGGCCAACTTACTCACCTGATCATCCAAATCATCAATTTGGCCTCGTTAGCATTTTGTATTTAACTTCCTGAATTATTTGCCTTAGCAAAGATTAGAGGGAGTCTCCATTGTATGGGAGGAAAAAGGTCTATAAAGGTCACTTATTGATTACAGTATATCTTATAATTTAAGTTTGGCAGAAATCTGGTTAGTTTATTTCTTTCAATACATAAACATCTTCTGTTAATAAAATTTCTACCCAGGCCTCAGGAAAGCAGAGTAGAACTCCTACAATTGAGTCAAATATTTTTGGATTATTTATTCAGGAACCACCATGGATAATTGAATTCATTATACTTTTCTGAAAAAGAAATGTGGTGCATATGTCTACTCTAAAGAAAACACCAGAGCATAATATATAAAGGTATTCTAACAGATATTGTCTTTGTCTTTTTTAGTCGTGTCCAGTGTGCAGATCCCGAATAGAACATGTTCAGCATGTGTATCTTCCCACCCATACAAGCCTCCTCAATCTTACAGTCATCTGATATATTGTATTGATACATTTCTATGAACTGCACTATTATGAACTTGAAAAAAAACTGTGGGAAAAATGGTTACTCTAACACCTACCTGCAATGAGGAATGTTCTCCCGAAGGAAGCATTTCTAAAAACACAACCATGGTTTAAATCAACTCCATTTGTGGTACCCAAGGGAAAAAAAAAGCTGTGGAAGTTTCACAGAACTTGACTATCATCTTATGAGGAAACCTATAAGGAAAAGGAAATCCTCCTCTTCAGTGACAGATAAAATGACACCAGTGCCCAAAATTGGGCACTTATAGGGGATTGATTACAATGTGAGCGTATTTACTATAGCTGAAGAAATTTCCTACCCAGAGAACAAATTGTTTAAGAATTGGTTTTAAAGATTTATTTTGTTTTTGTTTTATGTGGTCATTCCAGACATTTATAATAGGAACTTTTTTCTAAGTATACATTGTTTTAATGTCAATTTTTGCTTTTGTAACTTGTTTAAGGATTGGAGGGTTAATTAATAGATTCTAAAATCTATTTTGTGACTTTTAAAAAAAGTAATTGCTGGTTAAGTGTCAGATTCTAATCTGCCTATTAGACAACAGATGATTCAATGCAGTGTGAGGTAGTTATTTCTTTCCCTAACAATACCCCTCTCCCCCTTCTGTGTTTCAGAAAGGTAGCTTTTCTGAAATGTAAAATCCTTAGTTAAGTAGTTTTCTGCTCATTGTTAACCACTCCTTTGGGCCCTTGGTTTGGTGGAAAGTCATTTCTGTTGATTAAAGGGAGAATATTTTGCCTAGAAAGAATAAATTATAAATTACACAACCCTAGAGATATTTCATGGTTGGTATAAACTATGATAGTCATTAGAGTTCTTTCTAGCTATTTACTCCAGCCTCACTAAAGTGGTGGTTATTTTTGCTTGATCTATCAAGCCTTACTTACAATCTTATTCTAAGTATCATAAGAATTGTATAAGCTTTTTTTTTTTAAGTGCTTAAGTATTAACTTTTTGTTGTCCTCTTTTTATATTGGGGGTGCAGGGCTGTGTGTTTTGTCTTTGTCTTCTTAAGCCTACCTTCCACTCCCCATCTGGGCATTTTGGACTCTGATCAACTAGTGGGTTTTTCTAGGACATAGGGAAACCTAGATTACCTTCTTGGGTGCAATACTAGCGAAATTCAAGCTAGAAAACCACACTGTCACTTTACTGAGATTTTTCTGAGTATACTTTTCATATTGCCTTAATGTAGCAGTGATGTGTTTATGCATTTGTTTCTTTGCACAGACATTTTGTCAAAATATTAAAATTCTACTTTTTTATGGCACATTAGCATATAAACCTTTATTGCAAGAGGTATTTATTTTTTCACTTGTAAAAAAATTGTTTCCACATAAAGAACTCTGTTATATCTTAGATTACATTTCTGTCTTTTTATATTCAGGTTAATAAAGACTTTAAAGCAAATACTTGGTTTCTTTTCTATCTTTGTACTTCTTAAATTAGGCTTTACTTTATAAAAGAAAATCTGATAAAAATGATATCACAAGTAATGCAACATTTTTTCTTACACAGAAGACTTTCAAGTGTATCTGGTTCTAATAAGCAAAATGTTTAAAGTATTCATACAATGATTATCCATTTTGCTATCCAAATTATCCAGCTTTCCTCTGTATGTGAAAATTAGAATGCAGGGAAAATAGGAGTGGGTTTTTTTCCAGTTAATTTTCATGTCTTAAAAAAGTTTTATATCAGGGAAAAGGGATAGAAGGGATCTAGCAGATGGAGGTATGGGACAGAGAGGACTTGCCCTCAAACTAGGATTTAAACCAGAAGGACCTTTGTGAGATGTGTCAGATCCCCTCATCTTCTAGATGAGAGATGAAATGGAGAGACCCTCAAAGGGAGCACGTCTTTCCCAAGGTCATGCACTTAGTAAATAGCCAACCCAGGATTCCAAACCAAGTCCTCTTACTCTGAATCTGTCTAGTGTTTCTTCCTATTGTACCATGCTGACTAACCCAGACTAAGGACCTCACTGCTCCAGGCATACTGGTATATCATGCTAATTTGTGTGGCTCTGGAGCTACTTTGTGGATTAGAGAAATACAGTCAACTCAACTATCTAATCAAGTGAAGTTGTCAAGTCAGATTTTAAAATGCATTTATTTTTGTCCTACTGGAACAATTTGTAAGTTTGGAGGGAGTTTTTCTTTTCTTTTTTTTTTAGCAATCAACTTTTTGAAGTTTATGTTTTATTCTTTCTTGAATATCCATTAGCAACTGAGTGGTAAGAGGACATCCCAGGGGGATGGGGCAACCTACCAAGGACAAACAAAAATAGAGTAGCCATCCTGGATGAAGTCATTGAGAGTTATCACTACTTTCTTTAGATGAATATAAAATTTTTTTTACATATTATATGAACACCTGGAGAACTTTTAAAAGAAAATTATATAAAATATTCAGATATTGAATTCCAGCCTTAATTAGCATTCTTCTAGCACAGCATCAACCTGTTGATATATATATACACACACACACACACATACACTTTTCCCCCAAAATTGTTTTGCAGAATTTACAAAGCATTTTTAATTTTTGTCTTTTAAATTTAAATGAAGTACATAAACCATTTTCTTGAATTAAGTCTATTTCTCCTGACTAGTAATATTTTAAGTTAAATTTGGAATTCAAAAATATAGAATGAATCATTTAATTATGAAGTATGTAGTCTTGAAGCCACTATCTGAATGAGAGTTAAATACCCTTCATATTCACAGAATTATTGTTTTTGAACTGGCACAGACTTTCAGAGGTCATCTAGCTAGATGGCACAGTATATATTTAGAGCATTAGACTGGGAATCAGGAAGCTCTAAGTTCAAATCCTCACTTGGATGCTCAGTAGCTTGGGCAAGTCACTTGATCTATTTTGCCTCAGTTTACTCATCTGTAAAATGAGGATAATAACAGTTCCTCCTAAGGTTGTGAGAACAAAATGAAAATATTTGTAAAAGCACTTTGCAAACTCTGAAGCACTATATAAATCCTAGTTACTGTTTATAATCCAGTTCCCTCAGGCAAGAAAACAGGCTGTGATGTGCCCTTAGTTCAATCAATAGAGCTTGCCTCTCTAGCTTTCATTTTAAAGTTAAAAAAGTTAGCCACCAAACTACAAGTTGTTCTTTCTGAATCCAAAATGGTATCTGATGGGATTAATTCCAGGTTCAATAATTATATTCCATAATTTGGTAATGCCTTACTCCAATCATTAGGTTCTACTCAATTTTGAAACGAGCCAATAAGCATGCCAATCAAAAGCAAGCTGTCTGTGTATCAAAAGAGAACAGTTAGGCTCTAAAGCATGAACTCTTCCAAGAAATGAAACTTGAGAAAATCTTTCCCTGGACAGTGGCTCGGGCAATCAAGTTCAAACATAAAAGATCGATATGTGCAGAAAGTTGGAACTAACGAAGGGGAAAGGGGGAAATCTATTTTATTTCAACTTTACTTGTAATAGGAAAATAAGAATATAGAAGAGGGTTTATTTAGCCATCCTAGTTTGTGTAAGATGTCCCAAGGATTCTAATAAGTTTTTACAACAGTAATAAAGCTTGTGCAGATACTGGACTAGTTAGTCATAAGTACAGTAGCCCTTGGTGTTCATATTATGTCTCAGGCAGTGCTCTCACCATTACCAAACACTGCAAATTCCTTAGGTTTATCTCAGTGGCGCCTTGTTTGTTAAAATAAGAAGGCTGTTTAGAAGGAAGAAGCTAACAGACCTGCAGCACTCACCCTTGGTCAGACAGTTTATGGGATGTTATGTTAAGTTTTAAGTTCTACATTTTAGAACTGTTGACAAGAACACATCTAGAAGAGGGTGAATAGCAATAGCTATAAGCTCTGATGCTGAGCTATAATGGTAGCCCTGCTGCTACTTCCAGGTGTTTCCTCATCCATGGAGTTTTTCCATGTTTTAAAGGATCTGACAAGCATTTGCTTGGGATTTTATTGAATCTAGAGCTTCATGGATGTGGGTATTCTTTCCAATGATTGAGGTAGCAGCCCATCCATGCCTGTCCATATTTATGAGATGCCTATGTTGTTCCTTGAGCTTTGACTGTGGATCAACATACCAGGGACCAACACTTGTTCATTATTAATTTTTAGATAAGACCAATGACATCACAGTGTGATGAGTGATGACTTGTAAGTGAATTGGATTTAAGTGAGGCAAAGTTACACAAGGTCATCAGTCTCACTCTTCCAGAGTCATCAAAGTCCATGATAAGACAAAAATCAAGATGACTAGTGATGGCCCTGGATGCAGTGAATGATGGGGACGACATACAACATGCCAGGGGCCTTCCTTGATTTTTACATTGCAAAGATAACATGTGATATGACAATGGTTATCCCTCAGGGTTGCCACATGCCTGACCCAGATTTTTGGTTCATATACTTCTTTGATATGCATTTTCATAATTCTGTGTATATAATGTGTTACAGCCTGCTCAAGTCAACCCTGTGCCTCTGCACTGCTTTTTGAATGATCTTCAACTTTAATACTCCATTATAGTGTTGTAGGACTGAAGAATGCGGGGGGGTGGGGAGCGGGAAAGATGAAAAGTTATGCCATTATTTCAGAGAAAAGTCTGAGGTCATTAAAAGAACTTTGTAATTTGCCAAAAGCAATCCAGTCTGCTCCCTCTTTTCCCTATACAATTTTGGACCCAGGTCCCTGACCATCTGGAGGATCTGTAGTAGAGTACAAACATATGACAAGATCTCTAGTTTGCCCAACCAATTACAGTGTTCTGAACATTAAACATTCTTCATTTTTTTTCTCCGGTGTATACTGTTAGGCTAAATTCTTTTGAATGATTTTAGATTTCATTCAAAAGATTCTGCAGTGTTTCATGGCTTGATAAAAATTATCACAATACTATCTGCAAACAGGAGCATCTGGAAAGCCTCACAATCTATAGAGAATCTTTCTTGATTTGGATTCTGTACTGGATCTTCCCCATGATGGTAGCAAACATCTTGGGGAAAAATGTCCATTTTATGCCCTTTTTATGATGTTGATCTCATTTGATCCTCTGTTATCTCTGTAACCAAATATTTTAAGGGATCTCATGTAACTTTGACATGTATCAGAAACACCTTGTTAGAAAAGAACCTTTGAGGCAGTTCTTTGTTCTCCCAATCAAATCCTTTTAGTCAGAAGCAGTAGGATCTTGTATTTATATTTTTGAGATAATTATATGATGGTACTGATGTTTTGTGATGTAGAATATTACTTGCCAAAGTCCTCTTGTATTTTTCAAATTCCCCCTTTAAGGATGCCTAGGTAGATAGATCATGCTCACAAAGGTGTTATAGAGATGAGAAAGGGAACATAGAGGCCGATAGTTATTAATATTTTGTTGCCTTTTGGGATGGAACGGGAGTGGGGGCCATGTGTAATAAATCCAAGATTTTCTCTGTAGCAGATATCTTTCCCTTTTTTAGATACCTTGACAATCACAGCACCTTCCATTTTGTTGTATTTAGCACAGACTTCTCTATATATCTAGTCTAGCTGCTTTTCCCATTGTAGTTTATTTCAGTGACATTTCCTTTTCCTCAAGAACCACATTCAGGATTGTAATCTAAGTTTCCAAATATGGCAACTCCCTTGTTCCTAATGTTATATAAAGTTTTTTATAGCTTGTTTCCAGTTTTATTCACTTTCATTCATTAAAAAGTACTTAAGTGCCTGCTGTGCATTGGGCATTATACTAAAAATTTTGGGTACAAAGAGAAAAAAGAAATAATCCCTTCCCTCGAGGACCTTACAAGATATACATGTATAAATACTATATACATGTATAAATATATGTAAAAATTAAATACATAAATGTAAGATAATTCAGAGGGGAAAGTACTAAAATCTAGGTGGATCACGAAAAGCTCCAAGTGGAAGATGATGGTTAAATGGAACTTTAAAAGAACCTGGAGGGGAAAGAGACAATTTGGTGAATTAGAGGCAGCAACTCAGCTGAATTCTCAACAGTTTCCTCTGAACAACTTTTAAATAATGCTTCAAATCAAATTTTGGGACATTATCACCTCACAAAAGGTGAGGGTGGGACATTTTGTCCAGCCTAAAAAACTTAGGCAGTCTGCACCAGGGTGAAAGCCTGTTGAGGGCTCACTGCTACTGCTTGTGGCTACACTTTTACAGTCCTTTGGGTATAGTTCCAAATTGCTCCCCAGAACTCTTGGATCAGCTCACAACTCTACCAACAATGCATTACTATCCTAGTTTCCCCACATCTCCTCTGATATTTATCATTTTCTTTTTTGTCATATCAACCAATCTGATAAGAGTGAGGTGGTACCTCAGAGTTGTTTTAATTTGCACTTCTCTAATCAATAGTGATTTAGAGCAGTTTTTATATGACTATAGATAGCTTTGACTACTTTGTCTGAAAACTCATTTGACCATTTATTAACTGGGGAATGACTTGTATTCTTTCAAATTTCACTCAGTTCTCTATATATTTGAGAAATGAGGGTTTTATCAGAGATAGTTGCTGCCAATTTTTCCCCAAGTTTTCTGCTTTCCTTCTAATTTTGATTACATTGGTTTTGTCTGTGCAAAACCTTCTTTATTTTATATAATTAAAATGATCTATTTTATATTTTGTAATGCTTTCTATATCTTGTTGGGTTCTAAATTCTTCCTTTATACATAGATTTGACAGGTATATGCTCTTCTAATGGTCTTCTCATTTGTTTGTTATCACTCTTTATGCCTAAATCATGTACTCATTTTTTTTAAACAAATGCTTTATTAACTTCTGTTTTACATCATTCATTTCTGCCAGATTTTGAGTTACAATCATTTTCCCCCTGTTTTCCCCCTACCCACCCTCCCAGAATAGCAGTCCCACAAGATATCGCTTCCTCCAATCTGCTCTCTCCCATACCTTCTCCCATACCCCCTTCGACTTTTCCATTAGAGGAAGGTGAGTCTTTGTGTCCCAATGCCTGCACAGGTTATCTCCCAATTACAAACAAAAGAGTAATAATAATAGTATTTATATATAATTGAAACATTTCATGTTAAGACCTCAAATTTCAGATCCATTCCCTTCTTCCCTTGTCACCCATTCCCTCTGGGAAGACAAGTAATTCGGTATATGTTGTACATCTCTAGCTATGCCAAACATTACCATAGTAGATATATTGTACAAGGCTGCTTATAATTCCCTCCCACTCATCCCACCCCCCACCTGGTCCATTCCCTACATGATCCTGTCCCTCTTCTATAGTGGGTACTTCCAACCTCCCCTCCCCCCAAGGATGCCCTCCCATCCATCATCCCTCCTCTCATCCCCCTTCCCCCTATCCTGCTGCAGGTTGAGATATCCCATTTAGTATGTATGTCATTCTCTCCCTGAACCAAATTCAATGTGAATGTGGTTTTGCCTTTTTAGCCTTCCTATTCTCCCCCTCCATTGCAACCACTTCCCCTTGCTTCTTCTACATGAGATAGTTTACCCTACCCTGTCTCTCCCCATCTCCTCTTGCCACTTTCCTCTTTCACCTCATAATTTCATCCCTTGAGTATCCTCCTTTCCTAACAAATTCAACCTATGCCCTCTATCCATATATAACTGTAAACATATACACACACATTCACATATGTATTCATATGACCACACACCCTTCTTCCATTATTTTCATAGTGAGAAAAATTTCCTCAGTCACAGTTATTGCTTTTCCATGTAGGAATGTAAATAGTTCAACTTTGATAAGTTCCTTTTGAATTCTTTTCCCTGATTGCCTTCTCAGGCATCTCTTCCTTCTTGTGTCTGGATGTCAAATTTTCTATTCAATTCTGGTTTTTTCCTCAAGAATGCTTGAAAGTCCTCTATTCCACTGAATGACCATATTTTCCCCTGAAACAAAATACTCAGTTTTGCTGGGTAGGTGACCCTTGGGTTCATTCCCAGTTCTTTTGCCCTCTGGAATATCATATTCCATGCCCTTGATCCCTCAGTGTAGAAGCTGCCAGGTCCTGTGCTATTCTGATTGTGTTTCCACAATATTGAAATTGTTTCTTCTGGGGCGGAGCCAAGATGGCGGAGTAGAAACAGCTCATCCAAGCCTCTCTGCCCCAGATTCTCCACAAACTATGTAAAAAAGGACTCTGAAAAACTTCTGGAGCCCCAGCACCCACAGAACGACACAGAGAAGCTAACCTCCCGCTGAGGACAGCCCAGCACCCTGCAGGAAGGACCAGCGCAGCGGTCTGGGAGCCGGCAGCGCGCAGACGCGCAGAGCGCAGGAGCTGAGCCGAGCCGAGCCCAGGTCCACGTGAGCCGAGGTTTTAGCCCCAGGGCGGCAGGGCCAGCAGCCGGCTGGAGGAACCCCAGAACACCAGGAGCTGTGGCGACTCCAGAATTATCAACATAGACTTGCCTAGGACAAAGTAAGAGGTTAGTGTCCTATGGACTTTGGGACCTGTATTTGGGGAATGCGTCAGCTCCCTCCCCTGGGGCCAGAAGCCGCTGAGGAGACATGCCATTGTGTAGTTTTCATAGGCATTCGCTCCCAGCCTACAAATCGGGGAGATCCAGCGATCAGTCTTGGGGGGTAATCGCTCTTGCTTTAACCTCCCTGGATCTGGATTGTGATCTAGGGTGGAAGTTGTGGGTGGGTTTACAGCTTGCCAGAAACGGAAGTTGCCCCCCACACGTTTGGGACGAAAATTCCTCTATCTGGCCTTAAAGCCATAGTGTGGCAACAAGCCCAAACGTCAAGCAATTAAGTGGCAACATGCTAAGGCAAAGGAAACAGAAAAATGCAACCCTAGACTCCTATTTTGGGGGCATAGAGCGGGAAAAGGACTGTGAGGTCAGAAGTCCTGCTCCAAAAGCCCCAGGGGAAAACATGAGCGGGTTGCAGGCCATAGAGGACCTTAAGAAGGACTTTAAAAATCAAATAAGAGAAGTGGAGGAAAAATTAGAAAGAGAAATGAGAAGGATGCAGGAAAAGTATGAAATGAGGGTCAACAGCCTGACTGAGGAAAACAACACCTTAAAAAATAGACTAACTCAAATGGCAAAGGAGGCCCAAAAGGGCAATGAGGAGAAGAATGCCTTAAAAAGTCGAATTTGCCAGATGGAAAAAGAATCTCAAAAGTTCACTGAGGAGATTCATTCCTTCAGAGTTAGACTGGAGCAAATGGAAGCTAATGACTTTATGAGAAATCAAGATGCTGTTAAGCAGATCCAAACAAATGAAAGATTAGAAGGCAATGTGAAATATCTCATGGGAAAAACCACTGACCTGGAAAATAGATCCAGGAGAGACAATTTAAAAATTATTGGACTACCTGAAAGCCATGATCAAAGAAAGAACCTAGAAATCACCCTTCAAGAAATTCTCAAGGAAAACTGCCCTGATGTTTTAGATCCAGAGGGCAAAATAGAGGTTGAAAGAATCCACCAATCACCTCCTGAAAAAGATCCCAAAAGAAAACTCCCAGGAATATTATAGCCAGGTTCCAGAATCCCCAGATCAAGGAGAAAATACTACAAGCAGCCAGGAAGAAACAATTTCAATATTGTGGAAACACAATCAGAATAGCCCAGGACCTGGCAGCTTCTACACTGAGGGATTGAAGGGCATGGAATATGATATTCCAGAGGGCAAAAGAACTGGGAATGAACCCAAGGGTCACCTACCCAGCAAAACTGAGTATTTTGTTTCAGGGGAAAATATGGTCATTCAGTGGAATAGAGGACTTTCAAGCATTCTTGAGGAAAAAACCAGAATTGAATAGAAAATTTGACATCCAGACACAAGAAGGAAGAGATGCCTGAGAAGGTAATCAGGGAAAAGAAATCAAAAGGAACTTATCAAAGTTGAACTATTTACATTCCTATATGGAAAAGCAATAACTGTGACTGATGATATCTTTCTCACTATGAAAATAATGGAAGAAGGGGGTGTGGTCATATGAATACATATGTGAATGTGTGTGTATATGGTTACAGTTATATATGGATAGAGGGCATAGGTTGATTTTGTTGGGAAGGGAGAGTACTCAAGGGATGAAATTATGAGGTGAGAGAGGAAAGTGGCAAGAGGAGATGGGGAGAGACAGGGTAGGGTAAACTATCCCATGTAGAAGAAGCAAGGGGAAGTGGTTGCAAAGGAGGGGGAGAATAAGGAAGGCTATAAAGGCAAAACCACATTCACATTGAATTTGGTTCAGGGAGAAAATGACATACATACTAAATGGGATATCTCAACCTGCAGCAGGATAGGGGGAAGGGGATGAGAGGAGGGATGATGGATGGGAGGGCATCCTTGGGGGGAGGGGAGGTTGGAAGTACCCACTATAGAAGAGGGACAGGATCATGTAGGGAATGGACCAGGTGGGGGGTGGGATGAGTGGGAGGGAATTATAAGCAGCCTTGTACAATATATCTACCATGATAATGTGTTGCATAGCTAGACATGTACAACATATACTGAATTACTTATATCCCAAGAAGGAATGGGTGACAAGGGAGGAAGGAAATGGATCTGAAATTCGAGGTCGTAACATTAAATGTTTCAAATATATATATATAAATACTATTATTAATACTCTTTTGCCTATAATTGGGAGATAAGATGTGCAGGCATTGGGACACAAAGATTCATCTTCCTCTAATGGAAAAGTCGATGGGGGTATGGGAGAAGGTATGGGAGAGAGCAGATTGGAGGAACCGATATCTTGTGGGACTGCTATTCTGGGAGGTTGGGTAGGGGAATAATGGGGGGAAAATGATTGTAACTCAAAACCTGGCGGAAATGAATGATGTAAAACAGAAGTTAATAAAGTATTTGTTTAAAAAAAAAAAAAAAGAAATTGTTTCTTCCTGGCTGCTTGTAGTATTTTCTCCTTGATCTGGGGATTCTGGAACCTGGCTATAATATTCCTGGGAGTTTTCTTTCTGGGATCTTTTTCAGGAGGTGATTGGTGGATTCTTTCAACCTCTATTTTGCCCTCTGGATCTAAAACATCAGGGCAATTTTCCTTGAGAATTTCTTGAAGGGTGATTTCTAGGTTCTTTCTTTGATCATGGCTTTCAGGTAGTCCAATAATTTTTAAATTGTCTCTCCTGGATCTATTTTCCAGGTCAGTGGTTTTTCCCATGAGATATTTCACATTGCCTTCTAATCTTTCATTTGTTTGGATCTGCTTAACAGCATCTTGATTTCTCACAAAGTCATTAGCTTCCATTTGCTCCAGTCTAACTCTGAAGGAATGAATCTCCTCAGTGAACTTTTGAGATTCTTTTTCCATCTGGCAAATTCGACTTTTTAAGGCATTCTTCTCCTCATTGCCCTTTTGGGCCTCCTTTGCCATTTGAGTTAGTCTATTTTTTAAGGTGTTGTTTTCCTCAGTCAGGCTGTTGACCCTCATTTCATACTTTTCCTGCATCCTTCTCATTTCTCTTTCCAATTTTTCCTCCACTTCTCTTATTTGATTTTTAAAGTCCTTCTTAAGGTCCTCTATGGCCTGCAACCCACTCATGTCTTCCCCTGGGGCTTTTGGAGCAGGACTTCTGACCTCACAGTCCTTTTCCTGCTCTATGCCCCCAAAATAGGACTCTAGGGTTGCATTTTTCTGTTTCCTTTGCCTTGGCATGTTGCCACTTAATTACTTGACTTTTGGACTTGTTGCCACACTATGGCTTTAAGGCCAGATAGAGGAATTTTCATCCCAAACGTGTGGGGGGCAACTTCCGTTTCTGGCAAGCTGTAAACCCACCCACGACTTCCACCCTAGATCACAATCCAGATCCAGGGAGGTTAAAGCAAGAGCGATTACCCCCCAAGACTGATCACTGGATCTCCCTACAATTCGCAGGCCAGGAGCGGGAGCTGCCTCTGAAAACTACAAAATGGCGTTTGTCCTCAGTGGCTTCTAGCCCCCAGGGGAGGGAGCCGACGCATTCCCCAAATACTGGTCCCAAAGTCCATAGGACACTAATCTCTTACTTTGTCCTAGGCATGTCTATGTTGATAATTCTGGAGTCGCCACAGCTGCTGGTGTTCTGGGGTCTCTCCAGCCGGCTGCTGTCCCTGCCACCCTGGGGCTAAAACCTCGGCTCACGGGGACCTGGGCTCTGCTTGGTTCGGCTCGGCCCCCCGCGCTCTGCGCACTGCACACTGCCGGCTCCCAGACCTGCTGCTGTGCTGGTCCTTCCTGCAGGGCTGCTGGGCTGTCCACAGTGGGAGGTTAGCTTCTCTGTGTCGTTCTGTGGGTGCTGGGGCTCCAGAAGTTGTTCAGAGTCCCCTTTTACATAGTTTGGGGGGAATCTGGGGGCAGAGTGGCTTGGATGAGCTGTTTCTACTCCGCCATCTTGGCTCCGCCCCCCATCATGTACTCATTTTAACCTTGAGTTGATATATGGCATGAGATGTTGATTTATACCTAGTTTCTCTCATACTGTTTTCCAATTTTCCTGACAGTTTTTATCAAATAATAAGTGGATCTTTGGGCTTATCATATACTAGATTGTACCGTGGTCATTTACTACAATGTACTGTGTACCTAATCTGTCCCACTGATCTGCCACGCTATTTCTTAGCCAACACCTAATTATTTTTATAATTACCACTTTATAATATGATTTGAGATCCAGTATTGCTAGGACACTTTATTTCACATTTTTTTATTCCCTTGATATTCTTGACCTTTTGTTCTTCCAGAAGAATTTGTTATTTTTTCTAACTCTACAAAAAATTTTTTTAGAAGTTGATTTGTTGTGGCACTGAATAAGTAGATTAATTTAGATAGAATTGTCATTTTTATCATTTTGGCCCATCCTACACATGAGCAATTAATGTTTTTCTAATTGTAAATGACAAATGTTGAAGGGGCTGTAGAAAAAAAATGAGACATTAATGCATTGTTGTTGGAGTTGTGAACTGAGCAGTTTGGAACTATGCCCAAAGGGCTACAAAACCATGTTTACCCTTTGACTTGGCAATACCACTTCTAAATCTGTATCCCCAAAAACGATCTAGAAAAGGAAAAGGACCTATATGTACAAAAACATTTATAGCAGCTCTTTTCGGGGAGCAAAGAATTTGAAGCTGAGGGGATGCCCATCAATTGGGTAATAGTGAATAAGTTGTAGTATGTGATTATGATGGAATACTATTGTACTATAAGAAATCATGAACTCTCAGAAAAAACTTGGAAAGTCTTGCATGGGCTGATACAAAGTGAAATGTACTGTGTACAAAGTAACAGCAATGTTGTAAGATGTTCAGCTGTGAATGACTTAGCTATTCTCAGCAACACAACAATCCAAGACAACTCTGAATGACTTATGATGAAAAATGCTATTCATCTCCAGAGAAATAATGTCTGAATACAGATTGAAGCATACCTTTTTTACTGTCTTTTTTTTCTTGACTTTTTTTGTCTTTGTTTTCTTTCATAGCAAGACTATTATGGACACGTTTTGCATGTACAACCTATATTTTTACATGTACACCCTATACCAAACTGAATTTGGAACTCAAAAATTTTATAAATGAATGTTAAAGGTTGTTTTCACATGTTACTGGGGGAAAATAAATAAATAGATGAATAAATTTGAAAAATCTACTGAAGAAAGCAACTCCTTAAAATGTACAATTGGGGCGGGGGGTGGGGGGCACCTAGGTGGTGCAGTGAATAGAGCACCAGCCCTGGAGTCAAGAGTACCTGAATTGAAATCTGGTCTCAGACACTTAACAATTACTAGCCATGTGACCTTGGGCAAGTCACTTAACTCCAATTGCCCAAACTTCCCCTCTCCAAAAAGCAAAAACAAAACAAAAAAAATTATAATTGACCAAATAGAAAAGGAGGTACAAAAGCTAACTGAGGAAAACAACTCTTTAAAAGTTAGAATTGGATAAGTGGGAGTTAATGATTCTATGAGACCTCCAGAATCAATCAAACAAAATGATTCTATGAGACCTCAAGAATCAATCAAACAAAATTCAAAAGAATGAAAAAAAATAGAAGAAAATGTAAAATACCTAATGGAAAAAACAACTGACTTGAAAAATAAATCCAGGAGAGACAATGTCAGAATCTTTGGAGTATCTGAAAGCCATAATCAAAGAGGACCTGGACAGCATCATTCAAGAAATTATCAAGGAAAATTGGCCTGATGTCCTGGAATCAGAGGACAAAATAGACATTGAAAGAATCCATTGATCACCTCAAGAAAGAGATCCCAAAATAAAAACTCCAAGGAACATTACAGCCAAATTTCTGAACTATCAGGTCAAGGAAAAAAAGTATTGTAAGTGGCCAGAAAGAAAGAGTTCAAATATTAGAGAGTCACAATCAGGATTATGCAGGAATTGGAAGTTGCACCATTAAAGGGTGGGAGATAGGGGCGGCTAGGTGGCACAGTGAATAGAGCACCGGCCCTGGAGTCAGAAGGACCTGAGTTCGGAGCCGGCCTCAGACACTTAATCCACACAAACAAAAACCTAGCCGTGTAACCTTGGGCAAGTTACTTAACCCCAATTGCCCTAAAGGGGTGGCTAGGTGGCACAGTGAGTAAGAGCGCCAGCCTTGGAGTTGGGATGACCTGAGATCAAATCCGGCCTCAGAAAATGAGCGCCTACACATAAATAATGACTAGCCGTGTAACCTTGAGCAAGTTACTTAACCCCAATTGCTTTAAAAAAAAAAAAGGGTGGGAGATCAAGGAACATGATATTCTGGAAGGCAAAGGAGCTAGGACTACAAGCAAGAATTCCACCTACCTGGTGGAAATGAGCATAATACATCAAAATTGTAATGATCATTCAATGAAACAGAAGGATTTCAATCTTTTATAAGGAGAAGACCAGAATTAAACAACAACAACAAAATTGATCTCCAATGTCAAGACTCAAGATAAGCATAAACACACAAAAAGGAAAAGAAAACATTTTAAAAAGGCATGGGGAATTCAATAGAGCTAAACTGTTTACATCCCTACTCTTCTTCCTGAATTCAAACCTAGCCTCACACACTTGCTAGCTGTGTGACTGTGACCCTGGGCAAGTCACTTAACCCTGTTTGTCTCAGTTTCTTCATCTATCAAGTGAACTGGAGAAGTAAATGACAAATCGCCCCATATCTCAAAAAACAAACAAAAATGCTAAAGGCAGTCATGAAGAGTCTGACATGACTGAAAAAAACAAAACAAAACTGAACAACAACAACTTAGACTTCAAATGATTATCTCAGTGTTCCACCAGAGCAGAGGTACTTGACCTTGGTCCAGAGACCCCTGGGGGAGGGTCTGTAAACTTGAATGGGGAAAAAAATACATTTTCCCCAATATAATTAATTTCATTTGTAATCCTACATATTTTGTTTTATACATATAAGAACAAAAGGATTCATAGACTTTTCCAGACTGCCAAAAAGGTCCATGCCCCATAAAAGATTAAGAACTGCTGTCAGAGGGAAGAATGGAAAGAAATTAGCTGAGGCATGAATATAGTGTCACATATTAGTAGTATCTTGCCCAGTTTTTCATAAATGGTTAGAACATGCCCTATTCCCCTATTCTTTATATCACTATTCCTTTTATTAAAACTGTCTATTTTTCCTGTTCTAAATCCTATGAGGATTTTTTCCCCATGAATTTAACATGACTGAGAAAATTTGCTCTAGGGCAAAACTTTGCATAAATTGTCTGAATAGAAAGTCTGAATAGACTATTTAATAAAGAGACCACTGTGAATCATGTCCTTTTCTTGCTTTGAAATTTATAGTTACCCAACTCCATCCTTTTTCCCATAATTATTCAAATTATTCATAATGGACCCTTTTCCAAAGTGATCCTGTGTGGATGACCACTACTGATGCCATCCATACATTTATGACTACGCAAATAGACTGTCATAACCTCTGAGGCCATTTTTGTCACTTCTTCACTCTAATTTTAGTTCCCCTGGCCACAAGCTGTTCTTTCTCTTCCTGTTAAAATTCCTAGCTTCCTTCAAAGCACAGTTCAAGTGCTACCTTCTACATAAGACCTTTCCAATCCCTCTAGATGCTACTGCTGTCCACCGCCCAATGTTATGTTGTGTATCTACCTATTTTGTATTTGCTTATTCTATGTATACATATTTCTTCTCAGGAGAATGTAAACTCCTTGAGGGCAGGGGTTGTTTTCCTTTTTTTGTCTTTGCATTCCTAGAACCTAGCCTTGCTCCTAACATAATACATGCTTATTGACTCACTGACTGACTGAATGAATGAACATTTAAATAAATGAATAATTGAATGAAATGGTGATGGTCTGCCATGTCCCCATGGTGAAGGTTATGTTAACTCGGAGTATCACATCTTGGCTTTCTGCTCAGGTTCTCATAGATTTCTCACCATGAATTTTATTGTAATTTATCAAAAATGCCTTTTATTAAGCAACTAAATTTAAGTGAATATTAACCAAAATATTTAAAGATACTTTGAGGCAAACTAAGCAAAAAACAAACTTTTGTTACAATTAGATCTCTATTGTTTAGCTACAGTAATTCATAATCTTTACCCTCATTTATCTTCATGTTCAGGTTAAGAAAGAGAATACGGTTATTACTTCATCTTCTGTCAAAGACCTCCACAGGCTTGTAATGCCTTTCAGGATTCTGATCGATCGTATTTGACTTTTCCTTCTCAGGTGTCAGCAAGATACAGTACAGTGGAGGAAGCAGTAAACTATGAGGCAAAGTACCAGATTCTTGTCCTGGTTCTTCCTTTAACTTGTGTGACCTAAGAAAAATCACTTTATCTCTCTGTACTTTAGCTTCCTCAGCTATAAGATAAGACCCTTGGACAAGGTGGTCTTTGATGCCCTGTCTGTCTCAAAAATTTCATAAGCCCTTTCCAATGTTTTCTTTTCATTATGTATCTTTCTCTTAGCATAAGGAAGTCTCACTAACTGCCACAAATCTCCTTGCTTAATCACTGGTTTCTCAACTTTCTTGTTTCTTTAGTCAGGTATTTTATTCTCCTAAAACTATTTCTTTTGTAAGATTCTAGAGAGACACACCAACCAGGACCCCTGCCTGGGGAATCATAAAAATCACTTGAGCTTCTCTAACCAATCATAGATCTTTCTACAATAAACTACCTCTTCAGTTTTCCTTTTTTTGAAACAAGAAGCAATCCCAGATTCCCCGCTTCTAACTTTAAGTTATCTACTGTAAAACTGAAATGTAAGCCTGAAATATTATTGTATAAAACTACTTCATACACACACACACACACACACACACACACACACACACACACACACACATTGGAGAGAGAGACAGAGAGAGAGAGAGAGAGAGACAGAGAGACAGAGAGAGAGAGACAGAGAGAGAGAGACTTTCCATTAATTGATGTGGAAGAATGTAGGCACTGGGGCATGTGCCCTCCTTTTTGCAATATGGTCTGTATAAGTCCTGGCCTCCTACAGCTGAAAGGATTTTAGAACATGCATTTGAGACAATGAGATCTCCGGAACCATGAGTGGAAAAGGGATAAAGTTGATAAATATTCCTTTCCTTTCTCTTACCCACACCTCAAGCCTACATAATCCTACTGTAAAAAGGGAAAACTATACACAGGCACCATAGAAAGTAGGTAACAAGTGGGAGTGGGTGGCCTTGGGTTGCATTCTGAAGATATATTCTCAAATGCATTTCCTGCCTATTTCAGCGATAATGTTAAATAGCACAACTATTGTTGTTAGAACTGAAAATAACAGCTTCTGAATATAGTGTTCACCAAGATGGGTGCTATCCATATTCCTCAATTTGACCATCAGGTTGAGCTTTTAGTTCCTGATTATCTTTACTTCCTCAATTCTACCATAACTCCTCAATGCTTTTTTCACAAAGGAAGCTTAGAGAGTCAGCTCCACACCATAGACTACCTGTCTGGACACCTGCACTCTATCCCCATGTACGCCAGACAAACAAATTCAATAAATATAAAAGAAGTGCCTCTCCTGTCCTTTGCTCATCTTCTCCCCTCTTCCCCCAACCTGCCCATGGAGCATAGTCAGCTTCAAAAATGCCTAGCCTTCTTAAAGTCCTCATGACTCAATCCATGGCTCATCCAGTTCAAATGTCCCTGCCACTTGTGACTCCCAGTATCCTAAAACAAAGGTTCAGCAGCCTCTTCTGCTTGCCCTTGTGATACTGGATATGGGTCCAGTGGTAAAGCAAAGCTTACTATATGCAAGGTACTGGGCATAACAAATACATCATAAAAATAACCTTGGAGAAGCTTAAATTCAACTACAGGGAGGGAGGAAACCAATGTGTTCCTAAGAAAAGTGAGTTAGAGTTGGAATCACAAAATTAAGGTTTGAAACCAAGCTCTACTGCTTACTACCTGTGTGACATTGGACAAATCACTTAACCTTTGCAGACTCCTGCTTCTTCATCTGTAAATAAAGAGGGTTTGACTAGAAAACTCTCATATCCCTTCCAACTCTAAATCAGTTGCTAGATGGCCTGGTATGGAGTCGGAAAGACTCATGTCCCTGAGTTCAAATCTGACCTCTGACATGTACTAGTTGTGTGACTCTGGGTAAGTCACTTACCCCTGTTTGCCTCAGTTTCTTCATCTGAAAAATGACTAGGAGAAGGAAATGGCAAACCACTCCAGTATCTCTGCCAAGAAAACCCCAAATGGAGTCACAAGAAAAAGTCAGACATGACTGAAACAACTGAATAACAACAATTTAAGGTACACAGAGATAGCAATGGGAGGCAATTTGAGGAGAGAAAGAAAATTCACAACCAGGGGAGCTAGGGAAGGTAGGGGTAGCTCCTGAGCTAAGCACCTAAAGAAGACAAGCTTTACACCAATCCTAAAGGGGTTAGCTGCAACTATCATAATCAAGGACTTTTAAGAAGAAAAGTTTCCTAGGAATCATCTCAGATGAAAAGAACATAATGATTGCTCAAACAGGATTGTCCCAAAAGTCTGAGTACGATATTAAATTTTAATAGCTTAAAACTATTAGACTCTCAGAACACTTTAGGAGCATGCCCCCACTTGATCCTCACAACAGCCTTGAGAGGTAAATATACTGGATGTTATACTCCTTTTACCTCTGAAGATCAGAGATATCCAGTGACTTCTCATGGTCATTTACCTAGTATCAGGGGCAACATTTGAACTCAGTTATCACCCGACACCAAGTACAACATTCTTTACACTACTCCATACTACCTTCACGATCAGCAAGGACAAGAAGCAGACACAGTTATGGACAGAATGGAGGAGGGAAAGAAAGGAGGAAGGGAGAGAAGACGTTCTCTCTTTGGCCCATTCACTACTAGAATGAAGACCATTCTAACAATCAGACTGTCAACATCCCAGAAAATGTTGCTATCTCTCTTAAGGGTCAGACAATTATTGTGAAAGTGCCCACAGGAATCCTCCAAAGGGATTTCAACCATATCAATGTTGAGCTCAGCCTCCTTGGAAAGAAGAAAAAAAAAGGCTTTGGGTAGACAAGTGGTGGGGAAATCAAAAAGAACTTGCAACCGTGCACACAATCTGTAGCCATGTACAAACATGATCAAAGGCGCTACCCTGGGTTTTCATTACAAGATGAGGTCTGTATATGCTCACTTCCCCATCAATGTTGTTATTCAAGAGAATGGCTCGCTTGTTGAAATCAGAAATTTCTTGGGTGAAAAATATATCCAAAAAGTGCTCATGAAGACCAGGTGTTTCTTGTACTGTTTCTAAAGCCCAAAAAAGATGGGTTAATTCTTGAAGGAAATGATATTGAACTTGTTTCAAACAGCTGCTCTGATCCAACAGGCCACCCCAGTCAAAAACAAGGATATCAGAAAATTTTTGGATGGCATCTATGTTTCTGAGAAAGGCACAATGCAACAAGCTAATGAATAAGTTGGAAAAGATGCCAAAGGCTGTGTCCTGAGGAGTCAACACTTATTCAGATGTCAAATAACAATACTTTTTGTCAAAAAGAAAAGAAAGGAGGAAGGGAGAGAGGGAGGGAGAGAGGGAGGAAGGGAAATAGGAAGAAAGCAAGGGAGAAAGGGAGGGAGTAAAGGGAGAGGAGGAAGGGAGGGAAGGAAGGAAGAGAAAGTAGGAAGGAATAAGGGAGGGAGGGAGGAAGAAAAGAAGAAAGAGAAGGAGGAAGGGAGAAATTAGGGAGGGAGAAAGGAAGGAAAGGAGAAAGAAAGGGAGGGAGGAAAGAAGGGAGTGAAAGTGAAGGAATGAATGAATGTGAAGGAATGAAGAAAAAGAGCATTTCACAGCTTACCATGTGCTAAGCACTGTGCCAAGCTCTCACGTAAAAATAGAAAAATAAGACAGTCCTTGCTCTCCAGAAGCTCACATTCTAAAAACAATGGAGTCTGAAAAAATTTACAACCATATTTCAATGTAATTCATTTCCTTTGTTATCCTATGGATTTGATTTTCTGCATTTAGGAACATTATTCTGAGGAGAGGTCCACAGGCTTCTCTGAACTTCCCAAGGGATCCAGGACACAAAAAGGTTACTAACAATTAAATAGAAGGAGCCAACTGAAGTAGGAGGTTTCAGCTACAACTCAGATGGGAAAGCCCCATAGTCCTCAGGACGACACCACAAAGCATCGTCTTTACAGTTATTTCCGCTGACAAAAGCAAAAAAAAAAACCAAATAGAAAAACATCCATTTCAGATACTGACCCATTTGGCAGGCCCAAAGACTTTGGTGTCAAGGACTCTGTCCTCTGGGTCTTCAATGGCTGTGGTGGCTGTGGGGCAGAGGCTGCATTGCTTTCAGAGGTCATGGCCAGGCTGCTTTTCCATGTAGACTGAGGTCCTCACAATGACTGTAGGTTCTGGATTGGAAAGAGAGCATGTGGCTTGTGGGGATGAGGGGCACAAGTGTTAGCAGGCTGCTGTTCCCCAGGGCTCTTGAGTTCAGAGAACTGGGTTGTTTCCAATCAGGTCTGAAGGTAAATGGTAGTGAAGGTGGTAAAGAGACTGGAGAAACAAACAAAAATATTACTTAAAAAAAAAAGAAAAAGAAAACAGGTGACTAAGTGGGGCAGTGAATAGAGCACCAGCCCTGGAGTCAGGAGAACCTGAGTTTAAATTCGACCTCAGACACTTAACATACTTACTAGCCATGTGACTTTGGGCAAGTCACTTAACCCCAATTGCTCTCCAAAAAGCAAAAAGGAAAAAAAAAGAAAAACCTCCATTTACAGAATGCTTGAAGTTGCAGGGAGCATTTGCCTCACAAGAGCCCTGAAAAATATTGAGGTTCAAAGAGGATTAAGGGACTTGCCCAGGGTCACCCAACACCTGGTGAGCCCAGGAGCCTGGCCTTGACTTCCCATTCATCTCCCTCTCTACAACAAGAAAGTTGCCACTACAATGCAGGAAGGAAAAAGGAGGCCAAAATGTGGGAAAAGAAGGGAAATGTGGAAGACACAGAAGACAGATATAAAAAATAATTTAGAAAAACAAACATTTAAAGCAATTCTTTTCTTGCTGTAATTATAGAGGTAATTGAACTTCAGTGACACTGGTTTTAAAACTCCCTTGAGGAAAATAGGTTTTTAGGAAAATTATGAGATGAAAGCAACTTTTTTTCTTTTGGAGGGTAACTGGGGTAAGTGACTTGCCCAAGGTCACACAGCTAGTTTTTTTGTGTGTGTTAAGTGTCTGAGGCTGGATTTGAATTCAGGTCCTCCTGATTCTAGGACCAGTGCTTTATTCACTGTGCCACCTAGCTGCCCCTTTCTCTTTTACTTTTGATCACAGTTCTTGAGTGTTAAGAGTTGAAAGAAAAAATCCAAAGAAACCTTGCCTGATGGAGAGCTGTGCACTGTGGAATTCACTCCTTACAAAGATTCATTGGTAATTTGGAATTTTTTTTCAAGAAGAGATGCAAGCTCCACCCCTTTGTGAAAGCCTTCCCTGAGGCCTTGTTCTATAAATCCTTTTGGAAGATGGAGTTCAAGGGTTTCCTCCCAGCCATCCCTTTTCTTCTGCCTTTAGATGTTCAGCTACAGCTGTACCAGTGTGGATCATTGGTCTAGTCTCTGACTGTGGTACAGACCTTGGTTGTGCCCCGAGCCCTGAGAATCTAGGGGGAGGGGCACAGTGCTGCAGAAAAAGTAGTAAGAAATCAGGGAAAGCAGATGTTATCTTGGAGAGTCTGAATGTTCAAGACAACACCATGGATTTGTTAAGGCAGCCTACTCACTGCTCCTTTGTGGGTACTGGCTTTGACAACTACCAGTCTAGCTTTGAGAGTTGAATGCATGAGAGAAACAGATGGAGAGACAGAGAGAGGCAGGGACAGAGACAGAGACAGAAACAGAAAAAGATACAGACAGAAACAGAAACACAGAAACAGACACACATACACACAGAAAGAAAGAGACCGAGACAGAGAGAGAGAGACAAAGTTAGAGAGAGACAAAGAGAGAGATAGAGACAGAGAGATGAACAGAGAGACAGAGACACACAGAAACAGAGACGGATAGAAAGACACAGAGACAGAGGCAGGCAGACAGAGAACCAGTCATTGCCTCTGCAGCAGGCACCTGTGTTTTAACTCTACACATCCCCTCAGCTTTGAATAGATGCGGTTCTAACTGTTAATTACACAGCTGTAAGGCACCAAACCATGTGGACATGTTTGTGGATGAGAACCTTAAAGGAAAACTCTAGGTTCATAGCTCTCCTAATTGCTAAATCTAATTAGAAAGAGTAAATCAGTTAAATTAAGGGTTCTTCATGTAAGAGGACCAAACAGGAAGCTGTTAGGCAAAGTTTTTCATTCCTCATTTGCTTCAATCAGCTTTCTCAGTAGGAAACACTGGCTCTCAAAGATGCTATATTGTGCAGCTTATTTTTGTGAAAGCTTTTATTTCCAAGCTGGAGACCTCACCAGTTGGTTTCTAGTAGAATGCTAATTATCTTTTGGAGTAAGAGTAAAACTTTTGACCCCTTCCTGGTGCACCTGAGAGAGGGAGTAAGCTCATTCTGATCAACTCATTATTAAAGCCCTGATGTGAATGCAATAATATGGGAACCTAGATTTACAGCCAAAAGGGAATTTAGAGATCATTGTATATATATATATATATATATATATATATATATATATATATATATATGTGTGTGTGTGTGTGTGTGTGTGTGTGTGTGTGTGTGTGTATGTAAATATATGTATATATATATATATATGCATATATGTTAGATCTAGAGCCAGAAATCATCTTAGAAGAGGATTAACCCCCTCATTTTAGAGAAGGGGAAACTGAGACCCAGAGAGTAGTTTAAGTGGTTTAAATGGCCTCCAATATCATCTAGGCAGTGAGGATCAGAGTTGGGTATTGGACCAGTGTTAATCACAGTGCCTGGCACATGCTAGGAATTTAATATACTTGTTGAGAATGAACCCAACTCTTCAGATTTCTAAATCCAGCACTACATGCTACCTCAATGAATGAACTTTCTTGGAATTCTGGGAATTTTCCTTTAATTTTTCTGTTTTTCACAATATATATCTTCACCTTCCTCCTCCTCTTTATCCCCTGCCTGATTTGAAATGGCACTGATGTCATGGTGCAGAGAACTGTATTTTAGCTGGTGAGTGCTGCCCAGCTGTCCCTGGAAAATGTGATTTATATATGGGGCAAAAGGATACCAATACTAACTTTAGTCATTTGTAATGATAATTCCATAAATGTACAATGAGAAACAACATGGGATGATTGGTAACATAGCACTGGTATTATGATATTTTATTATTATTAATAATAATACAACAAATATCAACATTTTATTTTTGATCTGCAGGTACACTAGAGAATATAAACGGCACCCTATCTGCACAAATAGCTTAGTCCCAAAGGTGGTAGAGTGCTGGGCCTGAAACTAGGAAGACTCATCTTCCAGAGTTCAAATCCAGCCTCAGACACTCTCTAGTTGTGTGACCTTGAGCAAGTCACTTAATCCTTTTTGCCTCAGTTTCCTCATCTGTAAAATGAGCTGGAGAAGAAAATGGCAAATTGCTCCAATATCTTTTCCAAGGAAACCCAAAATGGGATCGTTAAGAGTTGGACATAACTGGAAAACAGCTAAATAAAAACAACAACCACTGTGATGGAGGAGAATACTTGCTGTATTTGTTTTGTGGTCGTTTTAGATGCAATCTTGTTTTATCTACAGTTTTAAACATGATCGCTGAATAGCATACACCAGTCTAATAAAGATGACAGAACGATAGAATTTTTGAGCTGGAAAGAGCTTTAAAGTTCCTTGAGTCTAACACCCTCATTCAACTGGCAAGAAAAATGAAGTCTATTGAGTTGAAAACTCATTCAGGTCAGCTAGGTGGAATAGTCCATGGAACTCTGGTCCTGAGTCAAGAAGACCTGAGTTCAAATCCAGCCCCCAACACTTACTAGCTGTGTGATCCTGGGCAAGTCACTTAACTCTGCCTCAGTTTCCTCACCTGTAAAATGATCTGGAGGAGGAAATGGTAAACTACTCTAGTATCTTTGCCAACAAAACCCCAAATGGGGTCATGAAAGAGTCAGACATGATTGAAGCTACTAAACAGCTACTAAATCTATGTATTTAACTGAATGCATGATCCATGAAAGGGTTCTGTACCTTAATTATGTTTGTTTCTTCTCCAGAGTATGGCACAGTACTTTTTACACAATCAGTGCTTTAAAAAAATTGTTGAATGAAATACAACCAGAATTGCTGTTCTAAAGGATAGCCAGGCTATCAGCTGTGCAGCTGTGGATGCTGTGTGCCAGCTCTGACCATCTGGGTCATAATAGAATTATGGATAACAATGGAAGGCCTAAAGCATTGATGTAGGACTCCTGGTGGCCAAGGAAGAATATGGAGGGCACATGTGCTTGCATATACATTCACAAATATATATATATGAAATATATGTATATATGTAAATGCACATACATATACATATGTATATGTGTGTATATATGTATATTATATCAATATATCTTGCTGGTATCTTGGCACAGTTGAATAGACTATTGGGTTTGGAATTCAAAAGTTCTGGATTTCT
The DNA here is from genome assembly GCA_011680675.1 of Gymnobelideus leadbeateri. Taxonomy (NCBI): domain Eukaryota; kingdom Metazoa; phylum Chordata; class Mammalia; order Diprotodontia; family Petauridae; genus Gymnobelideus; species Gymnobelideus leadbeateri. Next base: position 132,469 of record WOXC01010046.1, read on the forward strand.
ATTCTACCTTTGCCACTTACTAGTCAATTATTTATATTACTTATTTTATTCTGTTTATTTATATTTATTATTATTCTACTTACATTACTTATTTTATTCTATTACTTATATTTATAATAACAACCCACATTTATTGCACCATAATAGGTGCTTAATAAATGTATTTTGAGAATCTGTTCCCCTTTCCCTTTATATGCTTTGTCTTTCCCCCATTAGAATGTAAGCTCCCTAAGAACAGGGTCTTCCTTCCCATCTGCTTGTATTTGTATTCTCAGCTCTTAGCACAGTGTCTGGCACATAGTAGGACCTTAATAACTGTTTGTTAACTTGTCTTTGACCCAGAAAGACTTTGGCATAGTCAAATCATTCAATATAAAAAACTGATATAATTTTATCAATGGAATGATATTAAAGAAAAAAGCATTATCATCTGCTTTGTCACTGTGCCCTAAGAGCCACATTGTTCATTTGTTCAGTTGTGTCTGACTCTTCATGACCCCATGGACCATAGCACACCTGGCCCTTCTCCCAAAATCTGTCCAGGCTCATGTTCGTTTCCATGACACCATCTGTCATATCATCCTCTGCCGTCCCCTTCTCCTTTTGCCTTCAATCTTTCCCAACATTAGGATCTTTTCCCATGAGTCCTGTCTTCATCATGTGATCAAAGTATTTAAGCTTCAGTATTTATTTTTCTAATGAGTAGTTTGAATTAATTTAAGTATTGACTGATTTGATCTCCTTTTTCTCCAAGGGATTCTCAAAAGTCTTCTCTGGTGCCATAATTCGAAAGCTAGAAAAGATCTTTCCTTTTGACTTGCAGTTGAAACCTTTTATGTGTGGTCTCTTCTATTAGGATATGAGCTCCTCAGGACTGTCTAGCTTTTCTATTTATAACCTCATTTAGCCCCGTGCTTTATACATAGTAAGCATCTAATAAGGTTTCATTCATTTATTTACTATTTCATTTAATTGCATTTGAATCTCCAATAGAGTACATAATGGGAATTTAAGAAATATTTGTTAATTGATAGATACATTGAATTTAAAACTTTTATGTTAGAGAAGACAAATGATAAAGCTAAAGCCAAAAAACAAAAAAGCAACGATAGTCCAACAATGTTGTCAATGATTTCAAATTCTTGATTTTTAAAAGTTCATTCGTTTTTACAATTTTTGAATCTGATAAGATGATAGATAGAATGATTCCTTTTTCCCCCACCCCTGAATGTTCATATTTAGTGATGATTTGATTGTATATATTTAGATTGGTTTTTATTGTTTTTTTTTTTTATTTTACAAAATTCTGTTGTTGTTATTCATCCTGGAAAGATCATTGTATCAGAAATCCTACTTGGGTGACTTTGATTCTTGTCCTAACCCTAACACTAAGTAGTTATGTAGCCTTGAACAAGTCACCTAGCCTTCCTTTGCTTCAGATTCCTCATCTTCAAAGTAAGAACTTCAGAGCAGAATACTCTTTAAGGTCACTCCCAGTTCCACGATTTGAAGATTCTACTGAACACCAGTGAGAAATCACCCTAAGTCTCTAGAATGCTGTGTGGCATTGGACAAAATTTTAGCCTTTCCATTTAGTTTTTTTTTTTAAAGGAAATCAGATTTTTCAAGAATCCATTTCTTTTCTCTATGGAACAATAATGCCAGCAATCATTTTGTCTTAGAAGTTCCTTAAGAGAGACTGAAAAAAAAAATCTTGATATTAAAAAACATTGTTCCAGAGCTATGCTTCTGGATGTCAGATACATTTGATAGTGTAACTGACAGTACCGTATCATGGCACAACGTAAATATATTGTTATAATTTAATTCAGAGAGGAATCTTCTAGATTTAAAATCTGGGGCCTTTTTGTAATTAGCAAACGTATTCACTCAGGCTAATGAAAGGTGAAAGATAGATTCTTTAAAAATGGGTGGAGGACAATTAATCTGAATGTAGTCTAAAACTCTAAAACATAACTCTAAAAAGCTCCTGTATCTCACGTCAAAACACAATAAAGAAGGAGAAAGCATTCTTGGTATTTCTAGGTCTTTGGAGCTTATTTGAACTCAAAGTACTCTATGTATTACATAAATCATGGTGACATTTTGGGCATATCTGTGTAAGGGTTGTTCTTATCTTCCCCCAGTTGACAATGTGTATCTTTTAAGTTCAAGACTGATTGTCACATATAATCCTGTTTTTTAGGTTTGGATGGAAGGTAAATGTTATTTATATAAATATATAATAAAAAAGCGAAAATGGAAAAATCATTTCCTGAAAGTTTGAGGATGTTTGCAGCAACATTAGATTATCTCTATGAAAAAAGCTCTCAAGGAGGATAAAGGTTCTCGAAAGCATCTTTCTAAGTGTTAAATGACTTATGCTGTGAAAAAAGATAGAGAACCTTGTACCCAACGTGCTTCGTCATTGTTAATATTGTTGATATTCCTCAGCTAAATTTCATAGCTAATCATTTCTTTGGGGTAGCCATTCATTGCTACAGTCCTACCTCCGGCTTCAAAGGAACCCTGACTCTTATCTGGCCTTTGGAGAGAAAAAAGGCTCTTGGTTAATGAGTCTGACTGTAATTACACAAATGCTTAGTTAATAGCTGCTTTTAATTTAATTTAAAGGAAAACAACATTTAGCTCATCTGTACCTTGCATCTGGTAGATCAAGTTGCCCTTGGCATGGGCATGAATAGTGCTTGTGTTTTAGCTCACCTGCTTCTTAACTATCTCTGATGTATGGGTGTGTGTGGGTGCAGGTGCAGGAAATGTGTGTTCATGGATGTGGGGGGGGTATGTTTGTGTGTGCATGCATGTGTGTATGTGTGTGTGTGTTTGGGCCATTCTCTAGCACTGGAATCCCTGAAGAAAAAATAATTTTTTTAAAAAAGACTATGACTTTCCTTTGTTTTTGTTTGCAAAGTAATCAGGGTTAAGTGACTTGCCCAGGATCACACAGCTAGTAAGTGTCAAGGGTCTGAGGCCAGGTTTGAACTCAGGTCCTCCGTTCTATCCACTGCATCACCTATAGCTGCCTCTTTTTCCTTTGTTTTTCAGTCCAAGCTCCCAACCTTCCTTTTCAAAATGAAGTAATTTTCTGTATTTAAATAAATGGTTGGAAGAAGGCCAGGTGGAATGAAGGTTAGCCGTCACATTTAAAAGCTGGTTTGATTTCAGGTTGATATATTCATGATGCCACTTATTTCATGTTCACAAAGCACTTTGCAAGGCATGGTCTCATTTGATCCTCACAGAAGCTCTATGAAATAGGTGTTATTATTGTCCCTATTTTACAGAAGAGGAAACTGAGGTTGTGAGAGTTTTAAGTGACTTGCCCGGGATCACACAGCTCGTAAGCGTCCGAGGCAGAAATCACTCCTGGGTCTACTTGATGTCAGGTCTATGGTTCTTTCTATTAGCCTATTATGTCCATCCTGTCCCATCACAAAATGCACCCCTCCCTCTTCTCCCTCATTCCTTTACGTCTTCCTGAACCCTTATCTCTGATTTTATTATAATCCACACCCACCTTCCATGTAACCAGGACACTCAAACAAACACAGAACTCTCTACTCTAAATTTTCCCCAGGAATATATTCTTGCTCTGTTAGCTAGATCTTGCTTAGAGATAACCTCCAGAGTTAACTAAATAAACAGGAAGAATTCAAGTAAAATATACAAAAGTCCAGGCAGGGGAGCCCTTTTAAAAACAAGCATCCTGGGCCTGTTTCCCTTTGGTGTCTGTCAGCAGGGAGGGAGAAGTTAGAAGGCCAGGGTGTTTGCACATGGAGTGGCCCAGCAGGCCTTTAGATATCCATGGAGTAGGAGTGCTGAACCAGGGAGGACTACTGAGAAATCAGCCACCAACAGTCTCTCCCTGTGTTTATTTATTTAATAAAAACTTGGAGACCTCCATAGGATTCGCAGTTCTCTCAGGGAGGGAATGGGACCTGACTGACAGCAAGAAAGAGCATGGGAAAATGTTCTGGGTCCACAATCCCTTCACAAGAGGTCTGGCAGCAGATAGCAGCATTCCCCATCCTGCCAACCCCTGACCAATCACCATGCACTAGGCTCTGAGGGCCACCATAAATCTCCTGTGCAAGGGTCAGCTTACCCTAGGACAGGCAGTGAGTGGCCTATGCATTTACCTGACCTTTTGGCCCACAGGCACTTCAGAAACTGTGCTCTGCTAGAGGGATTGGCTAACATTTAAAAGAGCTGAAGGCAGCTGTAACTAGAGATTATATTGAAAACAGACACATGGTTTGGGATTGTTTTTTTCCTGTAAAGTAGCATTGAGCCATTAAGATTCATATCGTGAGGGGAAAGCAAGTTTGTAAATCTACCCCACTCACATGCAAATTAGTCTCTTGGTAGTAGGTTTCTTTTTCTTTTTCCCACCTCAGTGACTGGCTATATGATGTTGAAGAAGTTGCTTCATGGGCGTCATTTTTCTCATTTATGAAATGAGGGTGATGGGCTATATGACCTTTAAGGTTAATTATAGAACTATAATTAGAATTAAATTTTTGTTAGGCATACTTACATAGCAATGCAGAGATTTCATTCCCTTCTGTCTCTTTAAGAGTCTTGTACTTTTTGTGTTTCTGTAGTTGTATATTACAGTGCTCTCTAGAATAGTTCTTCAGCAAAAAAGTTTGTTCACGTGTGTCATTTTGCTATTACCTATGCCACACCTATTCAGGAAATGTTGGTCAACTACTGTTAAGGTCAGACAAATCCTAGTTATGTCTCAAATGCTATAGGTAAATAGCCTCCACAGGCATCAGAATGGACCTATGATTAAGCTTTGGGACTTGCCAGAGAGATTGGTGTTGGTCGTCCATCAGGCTGGGATTCAAATGAATGAAGGAATCAATGAAAATTATTTATTCTGCATTTATTACATATAAAGCATTGTGCCAAATACTGTGGGGGCAGGGGTAATAAATAGAAAAGCAAAACAGTTAGTTCTTGCCCTTGTAGAGTTTACATTTTCATTGGGGGAGACAACATAGGGGAATCCAGCTCTGGGATATTTCTAAGGGTGCTGTCACAGGACAAGTGGCAAAGCTCAGGGGTCCTTAAGGTACGTACAGTGACAAGGAAGATGGCAATGCATCTTCTTTAGGTCATTTCTAATGATAAAAACTAAACCCATTTCTGAGGCTGAACCATTTGACTTTGGGGACTTTGATGCTGAGAACATTCTTTCCTGTGTCTTTAGGGGCTGTCTTTGCTGAAGAGGCAGGTGCTGGAAGATCAACTGAGACAGCTGCCAAGTCTTTACAGGGGTTGCTCCCCTGGATAATGGCTGCATGAAATGATTGGTGGCCTGGGAGTGTGGAAGAGGTGGCACTGATATTCCTGCAGTTCTTGGGCACAGGTCCTGAGCTGCCTTTGCTGAGACCTGAGAAAAAGTGATAATCAGGGTGGTGGAAGTGGTTTGAGGCACTGGGAAGGTGTTGTCTCCTCTCTCTCTCTCTCTCTCTCTCTCTCTCTCGTTGGATACCATCTTTGTCTTGATACAAACAAAATAGAAGGCCTAAACTTTTGCTATTAAAAAGATTTCCACCCCACTTTGCCTGAGATAATACATTTTTTGCAGTCAACTATAAATGAATCATTAGCCTTCCACTCATGTTCATTCTGAGTGATGCCTTTTCATCAGGATTTCTATAAGCATTGGAATTTTCCAGGACTTCATTAAGTCTCTTCAGGATAGGATCCCAGGAGTGGTAGGTGCAATAACACAATGATTTCCTGAACATAGGGTTAATGGAGGATGAATTTTTAAAAAATATTTGTGCAAGCTCTAGATAATATGTAAATATCTGAAAGAGAAAAAAGAAGATAAAAACCTCCCATTTTCAATGGAAACCTTCTTAGGAATCTGTCCCTATGCCACTGATATCCATCTCACCCAAGATAAGGTATGAGAGGCAATATGGTGGAAAGAATGAAAAAATTTGGAATCAGTAAAGGCTTAGTTTGAAACCTCCTTCTTTCTACTTATATGACAAAAGAAAAATCACTTAATATTCTTGAGCCTCAGTTTCCTTATCTGTAAAAGTGAAAATAAAATTTGTAGTATTGACCTTAGATGAGAACCAAATGGGATATATGTGTATGTGTATAAAATTGATCTATGACAGGCAAAACTCAACTGCCCCTTAATGTCAGACATGCTGATTACGTCCAATTTGTCCAGTTTACATCTTGCTTGTGCATAGGCATTTATATGTTGTCTTCTCATTAAACTGTGAGCTCCTTGAGAGCAGGGACTATTTTTCTTCTTTTCTTTGTATCCCTTACAGTTAGCACTTAGGACAGTGTCTGGAACATAGTGGGTGCTTAATAAATGCCTACTGACTGACTGACAATGGGGAAATAATAAAACATATACATTTTCCAAGCTTACAGGGAACTTATATTTATGTATATACATATATGTGTATATATATGTATATGTGTATGTATGTATTATATGTTTATACAAATGTAAACTTATATAAAATTGATCACATGATCACATCACAAAAAGATAGATATAGATAAATATAGGAAAGTAACTATTGTAATAATCTACATTTATGGGTCATAATAGGATAAAACTAGTAATAAATAATAATACAACGAATAAAAATATAGATCTGCATGGGAGTTGCATACATAAATCAATAATATTTGTGTAAAAGAGGGAGATATAAAAACTAGTTGTTTGCATCAAAGTTATTGCCATGAAAATCTATAGAACATAGCAAAGGACCTTATAAGCAAAGGTAAATTTGTGACTCAGAAAATCTATATCTAAAAGAGAAAGAGAAAGCTAATGACTTGCATCTACTCTTTAAAAACTTTTAAAAAGATCAAGACAACACAACAAAACAGAAGAAGAGAAACCAAGATAATAGAAGTAGGGATGGGGACTGGACTTGTAATGATTTCATTGGTATAGAGAACTCCAGGGGAGGAAACTCCATTCACTGTTGCCAGATGGCATCTTTTCTGCAATTTCCAGCCTTAGAGAGGTCTTATCAATAACCAAGATAATAACTAAGATGGATTGAAATTCTTTTAAAAGTCAAAATAATAAATCCAAATATTTGTTCTTTTAAAAGTTAATTAACAGGGGCAGCTAGGTGGTGCAGTGAGTAGAGGTCGGCCCTAGAGTCAGAAGGACCTGAGTTCGGATTGGGCCTCAGACACTTAATGCACACACAAACAAAAACCTAGCCCTGTGACCTTGGGCAAGTTAAAACCCCAATTGGCCTCCAAAAAGCAAAAAAAAAAAAAGACTCCTGTAAAGAATGAAATTCTAATGCAATAAATATATTATAAAAAAGTTAATTAACTTAGCAATTGGTACATTAATAAATAAAAGAGGTGAAAACCCAAATTACCTATTTCAGAAATGAGAGATCACAATGAGGGCAAAAGAAACCGGGAAAATCACCAGAGATTACTACATACATATGTCAATTAACTTGAGAATCCCAAAGAAATGAATGATTATTTTCAAATATATAAAATGCCAACATAAGGAATAAGTAATGTAAGTAAATCAAACTCCAGAGGAGAAATCAGAAAAGTCATTGTAGATCTGCTCTGCAGAAAGACCCTGGTAGGCTGGACCTGATAGTCTATGCCTGTAATCCTTGCTACCAGGGAGGTTGAAGCTGGTAAATCTCTTAGGCTTGAGAGTTCTGAGCTGTAGTGCACTAAGCTGATAGGATATCCACCTTAAGTCCTGTATCAATATGAGGAGCCCCTAGATGTGTGTGTGTGTGTGTGTGTGTGTGTGTGTGTTTGTGTGTGTCCACGTGGGGGGTGGGAGGAAGGAGGCTCCCAGGCTACCTAGTGAGGGTTAAAGCTATCTGAAACAGAGCAGCCCCACACCTGTCTTAGTAGAATGATTGGACCCCATGAATACCCACTCTACTTCCAGTCTGCACAAAAGGAGAGAGATTTGGGTAATACAAAGAAACAAGCACCAGGTTCAGAGAGATTCACAAACAAATGTTTAAGAACAAGGCACTCCTATTTTACACAGACTGTTTCTAAACAGAATAGAATGATTATGCACAAATTAATAAGGAAGCCCTTGATGTTATTTCAGGAGTAAGGAAGTTTTGCCCCCATGTACATCCATGCCATTATTGTAGAATGTTTTTCTTTTTTTAAGATAATTTTTAACATTCATTTAAAAAAAAGTTAAGTTCAAATTAGGATTCCTTCCCCAAAGTTAAATTATACCTTTAATTATACCTTCACATATGCTGGTTTCTTCTCTGTAATCATGACCATGTTGTTGTTGTTAAGTTGTGTCCTACTTCCTGTGTCCTCACTTGGGCTTTTCTTGGCAAAGATACTGTAATAGTCTGCCATGTCCTACTCCAGCTCATTTTACAGAGGAGAAAACTGAGGCAAACAGAGGTTAAGTGACTAGCCCAGGATCACATACTTAGTAAGTGTCTGAAGTCAGATTTGAACTCAGGTATTCCTGACTCCAGACCTTGAACTCTGTCTACTGTACTACCTAGCTGTTCATGACCATATACTTGTCTGAACTTGTAATATCAAATTTTCATAGCCTTTATCATTAGTTTTGATATGATTTAGTTCTACCTCCACTGGAAGTTTTAATGTTAGAATACTTCTATGACCCACGTACCTATTTTCAAGTATTTGAAAGGTTGTTGTGTGGAAAAAGGATTAGATTTGCTCTTCTTGGTCCTAGAAGATAGAGATAGAAGTAGTAGGAAATGTCACAAGGAGGCAAATGTTATCTTGGTGCAAGGAAAAACTTCCTTACCATTGGAGGTATGTCAAAGTGGAATGGGCTGCCTGGGGGAGCAGTAATGCTGCTTTACCAAGGGTTTTCAAGCAAAGGCTGGGTGACTTATTGGCATTTTATAGCAAGGATTCCTGGTTAGGTCCAGGGTGGACAGAATGGCCTCTAAGGTTCCTGTAATTCAGTCACACTGCCTTATCCATAAGATTGTCAGAAACCAGAGATTTGTGGAAAGGGCATAGGGAGAATTTGGTTCTTATTAGATATTTGGAAAGAACTATACCACATCTTCAGGCTAATTAAATGGTATGCTTAACAGTATAGAATTGAAAAATAGCTGTGGATTTGAACAGGTTGTGGGTGGAGAGGTAACAGAGAAGCTACTTGAAGAATCTAAAGCATTCACAAGCTATCAACATCAATTATTAGACCACAAAGGATGTCTTTTATGAGAAGATTACTTTGTAATTCCAGAAGATAATGGTCATAATATATAAGATATATCACTAAATTACTCAAATGAAAGCAAAACAGCTAGACTCAATGGCCTAGAAATAATTCAGAATATAAACATACCATAAGGGAGTACAAAGAGACTGAATAATAACATGGTGGAGAATGGGCTGGTCTCAAAATCTGAAGCATGAAGATGTGGGTCCAAGTCTTTCCTTTGACATAAACTGGATTGTGACAAGAGACAAGTTCATTGAACCTCTCAGAGCCCCTCTTAAGGGCTCTTTTAGACTCTCTTAGAGTCTCAGACTCCAGCTTCCTCATCAGGAGTTTTTTACACCAGTAAAAGCTTAAGTTTGAACAAAAATTAAGTGAACTGTGTGGCTTTGTTGTTGTTCATCCTTAGTTCTACCAATGGCATCAGGAAGGTGATGTCTTGACTTGCAAGTGAATTGGGTTTAAGTGAGGAAGGGCTGTGAAAAATCATCAACCTCACTCTCTCTCCTCCAGTCATCGGAATCCAATGGCAAGAGATAGGTCAGGACAACTGTGGTATTTTGGGAAGCATAGGAATATAGGAGATTTAAAAACACAGTGCATAACCTGGCAAAGGTACTTAGTTTTCTGTGTGAAGTAATCAAGAAGCCATGATCAGCAATCCATTTCAATTTTTCAAGATTGTTCCAAAGGAAGAATTTTTTCATTATAGTTTGAAACTTCTCAAAAATGGGTTGAAGTCCTGCAAGTTTAGGGAGTCTTAGCCTTTTTGTGTGTCATGAGCCCCTCCAGCAGTTTGATGGAACCCATAGACAACTTCTCAGAGTGATGTTGTTTTTATTTTAGTTTTTTAAATTTATTTAAAAAATTTTTATTGCAGAATTTATTTATTTTTAGATTTCAACATTCATTTACACAAGATTTTGAGTTCCAAATTTTCTCTCCATCTCTCCCCTACCTCCCACCCCAGGATGGGAAGCATACTGATTTTGCCTTCCCCCAGTCTGCCCTCTCATATATCCCCCCATCCCTCTCCTGACCTCCTTCCCTCTTACTTTCTTGTAGGGCAAGATGAATTTCTATCCCCCATTGCCTGTATATCCTTTTTCCCAGTTGCATGTAACAATACTTTTTTAACATTTGCTTTTAAAACTTTGAGTTTCAGATTCTTTCCCTTCTTTCCTCATCACCCACCCCCAATGGTTATACATATGTAGTTATGCAAAACATTTCCATAGTAGTCATGTTGTGACAGACTAACTATATTTCCCTCCATCCTATTCCACACCCCATTTATTCTATTTTCTCCTTTGACCCTTTCCCTTTTCAAAAGTGTTTGCTTCTGACTACCCCCTTCCCCAGTCTGCCCTCCCTTCTATCTTCCCTCCCCTCTTATCGCCTTCCCCCTACTTTCCTGTAGGGTAAGATACCCAATAGAGTGTGTATGTTAAGTAATGTTGTTTTTAAAAAATACTTTATTTTTTCCCAATTACATGTAAAGACAATTTTTAACATTCATTTAAAAAAATTTTGAGTTCCAAATTTTCTTCCTCCCTCTCTCACCTCCATCTTCCCTGAAATGGTAAGCAATTTGATATAAATTATACATTGAAATCATGCAACACATATTTCCATATTAGTGCTATTGTGCAAGAAGATAGACCCAAAGGGGGGAAAACACACACACAAAAAAAAACATTAAGAAAGTGAACAATAGCACATGTTAATCCGCATAGTTCTTTCTCTGGAGACAGATAGCATTTTTCATCATGAGTTCTTTGGAATTGTTTTAGACCATTGTATTGCTGAGAATAACTAAGTCATTCACAGTTGATGATTGTACATTATTACTATCACTGCACATAATGTTCTCCTGGTTCTGCTCATTTCACTTTGTATGTGTTTGTGTAAGTCTTTCCAGGTTTCCAAATAATGTTTTTAAATGCTCAAGATAAAATACTTAGGATTACAAAGACAATCAACTATATTGAAGTATATTATAAAAATGTTCAATATAACCTAGACTCAAGCATATTTGCATGACTCTCCTCCTTGGTGGAAAATGTTTACTTGCACTTCCATGCCTCCATGAAGGGCTGAGATGATGAGAGTTTGGGAGACAAGAGATTCTACTTCTTCAAAAGAGGATTCCTACAGCTCTAGGCTCTCTTCTGGGAGGGATCCCTGGAGAGAGAGAAAGCATCCAGGGAGAAGGTAACATGTCAAGTTGCTGCCCCCATCAATCATAGATAAGCAAATTCCTGGATCCCAGGTTAAGATTCTGCACCCATTGTTCCATCTTGTATCTTTCTGCAGTAATCATGGTTCAGTTTCGGGGTTTGGTAGCATATGAATTTAAAGACCTTATCATTCCTGACAGAAGACTGCTTTTACCTGAGATGAGTTTAAGAAATTTATGGACAGAGATCTTAGTCAAGCTGTCACTATGGCTCCTTATCACCTTCTATCATGTAATCTAACTGAAAAGTCAGCTCAGAATAATAAAGATGCCCTGAAGCAAACTACTGGGGATTAGCCAAAAAACTTCACAGGTTTCTTATTATCAAATGTTTTACTCCATGTTTAGCAACAGAAGTCAGTCCAACTAATTTACTTACTTGGGAAGTAACTCAATCATCTCAATTCAGATTTATTAGAGAACTTACAACATAAGTAAAGATGATTTTTTATGTGCTCCTCACTCATTTTAACAAAAGAAAGGTTTTGCTAGGAGCTATAAAACTGGACCATAGCGGTGGGTCTGCCTTGCAGCCCCCTTCTCTCATTGCTGAGTTCAGTCCAGGGTCTCTATTTTGGCTTCAAGCTCCGGCCAGCCATTCTTCCCCCTCCTGATTCTGCTTCTGACTCTTAGGGCTTTGCCACTACACCCAGGATATTAACTCTCCCTCTGTGCCTCTCCCAACACACTTTTCTACTCCTTTCTGCATATCCTTTCCCTCTTTAGAGTATCAGTTGCTTGAAGGTGGGGGCACAGTGCCTGGAACATAGTAAGCACTTGATAGTGCTCATTGCTTTGCCTTCTCTTTGTAGCTATAGTTTAGATGGCAAAGTCAGTATCATTAAAAAGTAGATTGCAGATGACAGTGGCTTCATAATCAATTGCTAAAACAGTCCTCTTAGCCAAACTGGTAATAGCAGAATTTTCAGAAACATTTCCTCTGGAGAGATTCAGTGTTGATCCTTCTCTCAGAGTTGAGTTTGAGAGATCTGTAATCCAAATGAGGACTCATTAAGGTCACAAAATAAAGGAAGCAATGATTCTTCAACAGTTACAGTGCCAGGAGTAGAGCTCCACCCACTAACGTCACATAAAGACAGCCTTGCAAAAATGTCAACCACTTGTTATTTTAAAAAGCATAGATGATGTGAGGGAGGATGTGGGATCTGAATGCCAGGTAGTGCTATGTGGGGCATTATGATTACTTTTTATTGCTTTTGAATAATTTGGTGGGTTTTTTTTTTTTTTTTACTGAAGCATACAGTATAGTTGTATTAATTTTTTATTTACTTATTTTTATTTATTTATTTTGCTTTTTAGAGGGCAATTGGGGTTAAGGAACTTGCTCAAGGTCACACAACTAATAAGTGTTAAGTGTCTGAGTCCAAATTTGAACTCAGGTCCTCTTGACTCCAAGGCCGCTGCTCTATTCACTGCACCACCTAGCTGCCCCTGTTGTATTTTTTAGAGTAGTTTTGTCGCACAAAAGTCAGCTATGTTACAAGTCCAAAGGAAAAGAAGCTTTGGAAACAAAGGACTTGAGTTCAAATCTCATCTCTGACACTTACTACCTGTTAGACCTTGGCCAAGTCATTTAGCTTCCTTGGGTGGGCCTCATTTTCCTTATCAACAGAATGAGGGGGTTAGACTAGATGGCCTCCAAGGTCTCTTCTGAAGTAGTAAGCCTTGACATTTCACTGGCTTATGAGGGGCCCATCTTTGTAGCCTGAATTCCTGGAACCCAGTGTGCCCCCAGCACCTGCATGATATCTTGCCTGACTGAAGTAGTAAGCCTTGACATTTCACCCCTTACAAGGGGCCCATCTTTATACCTTGAATTCCTGGAACTCAAGAATCCTCCCCTCGGCTTGATCAGTGAACAGCCTGCTCCAGCCCACATCCTGCACTTGAATGATATCTGCCTGACCAGTCTGCCCCATTACTGTTACTCCTGATACGATGGTGGCTTTTGGACTATTTAAACTGTGTGTCTACTGGGGTTCGGTGCAGCTCTTGGGACTCTATTCCTAGGACTGCCGCTGGCCAGCTAATAAATGCTTCCTGAATTCGATTACTGATGGTCTTGGCCTGTTGATTCTGTCCGAGCGTCCATATCACTTGGAGGTCCCACCGACGACTTGTTAGTCCTCAGTGGCACTCTGGAGGGCCGTCCCTGTGACGAGCGGACCGAGGTCCTGAGTTGACTAGTCACCTGTTAGCCGTGCCATGACCAGGGTTTCGGCTTCGCCCAGAGGCACCGATAGAGGGTGGGGGAGGCCACCGATTTGCTTATATCGGCCCCCCTCTCTGACAGTGCCTTTTGACGAATGTCGAACCCACCAAATTCTCTCTGAAGCGTTCTGTATCTGTTCTGGTGAGTACTCTTCTGGTGTGTGACTGTATGGGGCCTGACGAGGCACAACCCATCTCCACTGCTCCTCCCCGGGACGCCGGGTGTGGGAGCCTGTTTATTTCTTTTCCTTCACTCTCAGTTCCTCCGGAAATGCTCCCTGAGGAACTTTGCTTCTGCCTTGTCACTGTCTGTTTTGCTCTGTGTGTATTGTGTTCTGCTTTTTGTCAGTCCACTGTCTTCTACCTGCGGGGCTTAGCCACTTTCACTGCAAGACTCTCTAATTTAGTTAATAATGGGGCAATTAACATCTAGCTCCAACAAGTGTTAAAAGATTTTGCTACTTTCAGGCTGATGGCCGGGGGCTAGGGCTTCTGTGTCTCTGAATCAGCCCCAACTGCCTGTATCAGACAGATTGGCCCGTTTTTACAGTCGCGTGGCCTCATGAGGGTTCTTTTGATCTCATGGTTGCCGGTAAGGTTAAGTCTGTAGTTTATGGTCCAGGGGGCCACCCTGACCAAATCCCCTATGTCACCACCTGGATTGGTTATAGCACCCTGCCGTTGCCCCCGGATACCAGTCCAAGTAATGGAAACAGTCCCGAAGGAGCGGGACCCTTCCAAGTTCTGAGATTCGGTTAACATCAAAACTCCCTTATATCCTGTTTTACCTCTCTCCCCCTCTGCTCCTCCGCCTCCCTACCCGGTCCAGCTGGACTCTACCTCTGATCTCACTAGTCCCTCACATACTCGTGGGGGCACCCCCTATGTCCCTGGTTCAGTATCTAGGGACCAGGTCCCAGGTTCTGACAAAACCCCCACTTCTGCCCAGCTATTTCCCCTGAGAGAAACCCCGGTGGTCAACAACCCCGGACAAGCTCCCTTCACCAATGCTGAATGCAGGCTGGAGAAGGAAAGAAAGAGAGGCAGGCAAACGAGAATTTAACTATTTCCTGCCTCACCTAAAAGAGGAAAAACTTGTGTATTAGAATAAAACTGTAAGTCAATTAAATTCATATGAGAAGTAAAGAGTGTCACTCCTAATTTGATGCTAAAGATAAGTCAGAATTCATTTTACTGTTTGGCATTTAGGCAAATTGGAATATTTTCTAAGATTTGATAAGAAGAAGTGAATTTTCTTTTGGTTCTCTAGTAGTGAGAAAGGGGGAAGGCGCCTCCCCAATATCACTTGCTGGAGAGATCAAAGCTATCACTTTCAAAGAAGGTTTTGTAAGGAGGGGACACATACATAAAGTTTATTGGAGTAAAACTTAAATTGGCTGAAAACATTTTACAAAATTTATTAAAGTCTCTCATTCTAGAAAAAAAAATAGAGAGTGATAAAGAATATAGGGAATTTGAGTTAAGCTCCCCTACTTGATAGCATAGCAACTATATCGAGGGGCCTGGCTACACCCTGGGTACCCCAAAGCCCACACCTCCAGGCATGCAGATGGACCCTCTCTCCTTTCAAATGCCTGGGTCCACAACCAGGCTCTGCAGCTCTGAGAAGAGAAGAAAAACCTCTGTACTTGGTAAGCCAAATTCTTCTACCAATGATCTTTGTATGTGAGGAATTGGAAATGCAATTAATGTCATAATGTCATTGTGTTATTATGATGTCTCTAAATTGTAAAATCCTCTTATACCGTAAAAGTTTGAGTGACCATTGTGAGCCAGAAATGTTGTTAGATAAAGCAGTTTTCAATCTGAAATTTGTTGAAGCTAAAAGATGGAGAAAAAGTTGTGTAAAACCAGCTATGTTACTTTATCAGTTCTGCTAATCCTGTCTCATGTTTATTTCATGTGAATTGGATTTTTTTATGTTATAAGATCTGACAATTTAAAGCTGTTATATTTGGGATACAAACAGGTAGTGGTAATAATTGCTGATATTTACTGTGATAGCTGATTGTTCATTTAACTTTTTGGCTTTCTGGAAATATGCAGTGACTTAAAGTTATAGTTTCCACCTTACTAATGATGAAATGAATAATTGTGCACAGTGAATTGTAAAGGCATTTTGTAGAATTTTTATTGAGCAAATGAGAAACTTGGGGGAAAAGGAAAGAAAAATATAGGGATGTGGATTTTAAGCTTGCTTCATCTAAGGATGTATTTATGTTAATTTGAAGGTTTATGGATCACCACATTGACCATCTATGTGAGATTCCAGAATGTAATTGATTTCTAGTGATAAGCTGATCAGGTGTGTGGCAACAAGAAAATTTTAGTTCTGTGTAACTTCAAAAACTTGATTTTTAAGGTCACCAGATTGGTAATTCATTTGTTTTTCTTTCAAAGTACAAATTTAAGCACATGATAATTGTTTATGATATTGTTACTGGTAAAAAGTTGTATTATCTATGCTCTATAAGAAGCAGTTTCTCTTAAAGTCTTGGAGTATTGTTATTTGGGAAATCATAAGCTTCCAGGTCTGTCTTTGTTTAAAAGGAAGTTTCAGTTAAGATTGTTTAAACTTGTAAGATTGTGTAACCAAGGTATTTGGTGTTATCGAATAAACCAAGTATTTACAAAAGTATCCCTGTGAAAGGTAATTATTGGTAATTATGTGAAGAAAAGACCTGTGAGACCTCCTTGTATAAATTTGTTAATTACTGGGGGAAAAGAATTTATGACCAGAAAACTTAGGAATTGTATAGTAGTTAATGATACCAGGATAAACTGTTTTTGAAAAAGGAAAATATTCTCATGAAGAAATGATTTATAAGATCTTTGGTATGAGATGATGGGGTAACAATCTTATTAGTCCTGGGAAGGGAAACAGGGAGAGAAGGACAGCAAGTAGAGAAATCTGCCCATTGGTGCATTAGATATTATCTGTAGTTAATTGCTTATAATCAGAATGATTTGATGAAACTGTGGGAATTTGTTTTAATGTTAAAATCTAAAATTGTTACTTGACTACTGTATGTGGAAAGGAGGAGACTGGATGAAAACTTTATTCTGACTAGTTCTGCCCATTCAGAACAGTCCTCCTGCATGTATGAGAATTGATTAAGCAGGGGCATCATCATTAGCCCTTCCCCCAGTCTCTCCTGCTTACAATTCATATAAATCTTCCTTATGTTGTAAAACTGCCAGATTCCCTAGAAACTATCTCTATTAGGCAAGGTCATTCAGTCTGGGAAAAGAACTTGTTTAAGTGTAGTTTTACATGAACCTAACTTGCTGAGAAGTAGCAAAGTCTATGTACAAAAGATTAAAATGATCTCTAACAACTGGCTTTACTAGGACAAGTTAAAATTTTGTGAAATCTGGATAATGGATTTGAGAGATTTGGAAGGATAAAGGTTTGATTGGAAATATGGAAGGCAGATAAGAAGGTTTGGGGACAAATGGGGATCTCCAAGCCCCTCCTGTCTATAAATAGTGGTCTGGATATCTTTGTATCAGATGGTTTAAGTAGGTTGAGAAGGGTGTGAGGGAGTATTTAAGGAGGCAGAAGAGAAAGAGCCTAGAATTCTATGCTGAGGATGGATGGATGGAAAACAGCCAGAGAACTCCCATCAGCTGGTGTAATCCTCTCACAGTTTTATGAAATGGGACTTTTTGGACATTGAAGGGACAATTGTTTGTTAGTTTTCTTTTGAATCTCTGTATCTGTACTCATAAAGGGAACTGCCCCCTTGCATGTTGTCAGTGAGGCAATGCTATTTAAAGGAAAGATGGTAAATGGAATCCCTTACATATGTGAGACCTGATAAATCTTCATTGCTCAGTGCAGCTCCATGAAAATAAAAATAACTAACTAGCTCTAAGCTGTGATTGGTGAAGCTTGTTGTTTGAGGTAAAAGGCACTTGGGACCGTAACTAAATTTCGTTTTGAGTTTGAATTTGGGTATAGTTGTCTGCATTGAATCAGTATCTTGGAGAAAATGCCACAAGCTACTCAGAGGGACTGTGATCCTGTACTGCTGATAGGTGGAAGTCTACATTTGGTAAAGGCCGAAGGGACAATCTTAGCCTCTGTCTGGGATGGGATCCCTCCTGGCTCAGTTTACCCATGGGGTTCCTTTGAAAAGGAATGTTTCCCACCTATTCCTGAGTCTAGCTATAAGATGGAACAGATACTGCATGGTTGGATATCTGTGACTTTACCTGAATTTAAACAGAGCCAAGGATGTTTTATCCTGTCATATTTGGAATGTCACATGTCCCTGCTTTTTTTTTCCTTCTATAGCAAGTTTCTATGATCAGAGCAAGTAGTCAGTAACAGATATGGGTTTTTTTTTCGTGTAAGCTTACTGGAAAATCTAATATTATTTTTCATTTGGAATTGCGACATGTGCAGAAAGTATGCAAATTGCTTAAGATCATTTTAAAAGTTTTCAACTAACTTTCTTCATAAAAGTTTAGTGATCAATTATAAATCTTGAAACTGTTTTAAAAGAAGGGAAAATACTTTCAGAAGAAATTTTTAAATCTCTAGTATAATTTTAAGAGGCCTATTAAAACTTTCATTTGCAAGATAAATTTATTGCTAAACTAATATAATGAGATGTAAATCAGAAGAGATCTTGCTGTTTTGGTCTGAATTTGTAGTTATTCCATTATCTAAGCAAAAGTTAACATTTGTAACTGAATGTACATGTAAAACATTCAATTTCTGAAGTGTCTCTTTCTTCCAGAGTGAATATAATCTTGAGAATAAACAAGCTTTGTGAAACAAGGATGTATGTCTACTATTTAGCTGTGAGGTTCAAGCTAGGAACCCCTTTTGTTATAGGCAGTACAGTTATGTTGGTAAAAGAATAAAAACTTGTGGGTATCTTGTCTATGTAGTATGTAGAAATATGAAGGACAGTGAAGAAGTCTGAGTAATGGGTTATACTAGCCCATCCTCACCCCACTTCTGGTCAATTTTCTCCTACTTCTTTTGGCCCTTGTTTGTTTAATTTTTTTTTGCTAGATTTGTGTCTTCTAGGCTCAGCACCCTTCACTTGCAGAAGATAGCTCGGGCTGAGTACCAACCCCTGTCCAAGATCATGACCCTTCACCCTCTGGACCTGACGTCGGCCAAGTTCTGGACACTGGCTACAGACCCCCCCGCCCCTTGAACGATGGAACCCTGTGAGGCAGGGACAGCTCTACGCCCCTTCCCAGCGAGAAGCAGTTCGGGAAGCTGAGATCATCGCCCCTTGCCCCCAAATGGTTTGGGTGCCATCTGTTTAAGGGGGGAATGAAGGGGTCCTTGGGATGTATATATGTTTGTAACATCAGTATGTAATGTCAATCTGTAACATCAACTTGTAAATGGGGTGCTTTGGGACCTATGTCTGTAAAACCGATTTGTAAAAGCAGTCTGTAAAGTCACACTTCCCCCCCAGTCTCAAAGCATTAACTCTGCCCCTTCCCCCTGCCAGCACTCTGCCCAGCAACAACTCATGAACTGTTTATCTCTGCCTGAAACAATAAGCTACTTATGAATCCTTCACAAAACTATAAACATTTTTAGCTTAGGCAAATGTTATCTCCCTTAGTTAGAGTGGTCAGCTGCACCATGAATTCTTCAGTACCCTATCTATAGGGTAACTCCTTAGCCAATTATACCCACGCTGTGTTTCTGAGGGCCTTGGTTCCCAACATCTATCTTGTCAAACTTGACATTGATGGGTGGCAGACTGGGCACTCCTTAGTGGCCGTGACGGAGGATAGACTTTAGTGAGTATCAGGCCTAAAAACACATCTCCAGGAAGCCCCCCTTTGGGCTATTTCCCAGTGAATCATGAGCAATATGCCAGCGCAGTTGATATTAAAAGTGCATGGTCCTTTAAGCACTGACTCCTACCTGATCCCACCCTTACTCACCTAGTTAGCACAATTGGCACCAGATTTACTGTCTTGACTCCATGAAACTATGCCTGTGACCCCTGGAAGCTTCCATAAGAATCTAGCCCGCTGTCCTTGTACAGCAAGGAAGAAATACCAGGTGTGTGGGCTGAGAACCACCCTTATGGGCTAGCCTCTCACCAAAGCCCAGTAGTGGTATCCCTGTTATCCACATGTCCTACAAAACCCTAGAATCGGAAGAATCCTCAGTCTGATCTAAAACAGGGGGGAGTGAAGTAGTAAGCCTTGACATTTCACTGGCTTATGAGGGGCCCATCTTTGTATCCTGAATTCCTGGAACCCAGTGTGCCCCCAGCACCTGCATGATATCTTGCCTGACTGAAGTAGTAAGCCTTGACATTTCACCCCTTACAAGGGGCCCATCTTTGCACCCTGAATTCCTGGAACTCAAGAATCCTCCCCTCGGCTTGATCAGTCATGAACAGCCTGCTCCAGCCCACATCCTGCACTTGAATGATATCTGCCTGACCAGCCTGCCCCATTACTGTTACTCCTGATACGATGGTGGCTTTGGGACTATTTAAACTGTGTGTCTACTGGGGTTCGGTGCAGCTCTTGGGACTCTATTCCTAGGACTGCCGCTGGCCAGCTAATAAATGCTTCCTGAATTCGATTACTGATGGTCTTGGCCTGTTGATTCTGTCCGAGTGTCCATATCACTTCCTGTTCTAGATATTATGATCCATCACCCCATGATTACTAATACCCCACAATTTGGCATATCCTTTTCCTGTCCCAGCTAGGACAGTGCCTAAATCCAGAAAGGCTACTACTTGTTAGTGGATCAGTGATCCACTGGATCAGTTAGTGGATCAGTGGACAGATTTCACAGAGTAATTATAATAAGAGCTTACATTTAAAACTGTAACTTACATTCATATGACACTTTACATTTTTTTTTGCCTTTTGTAGGGCAATGGGGGTTAAGTAACTTGCCCAAGGTCACACAGCTAAGTTTTTGTTTGTGTGTGCATTAAGTGTCTGAGGCCAGATCCGAACTCAGGTCCTTCTGACTCCAGGGCCGACGCTCTACTCACTGTGCCACCTAGTCGCCCCCTTTATACTTTTTTCTATCTGATCCTCATTAAAAGTCTCTCTTAGGTAGAACAAGTATCATCACTATTCCTATTCTATGAAGAAAAAAGGAGAAACTGAGTGTTAGAGATGTCAAGTGACTTGCCCTGGTCACACTTCATCCAAGAGTAGAGCCCAGGTAACCTGATAGCAGCCTTCCTACTATAGCTCAAAAGATACTACATACAATAGACAGCTACGACCATGATAGACAGGGTAAGGGTGAAAAGGATGTCAGACATAGGCATGTCAGAACATGTCATTAGGACTTGCACTAAAGAATTAAAAACATTTTCTAAAGATAAAAATATATTCAATTGTGGTTCAGTTGTGTCCAATTCTTCATGACCACACTTGGGATTTTCTTGGCAAAGATACTGGAATCGTTTGCTATGTCCTTCTCCAGTCCATTTTACAGATGAGCAAACTGAAGCAAACAGGGTGAAGTGACTTGACCAAGGTCACACAGCTAGTAAGTATCTGAGATCAGATTTGAACTCAAGATGAGTCTTCCTGACTTTAGGTCTGGCACTCTGCCACCTAGTCACCCCTAGGACATTATTTTATTCATCAGACTAACTAAACTAAACTTAATTTTTAATTGACTTAAACTTTCCTTAAAAATATAAACTTTTGGGGCGGCTAGGTGGCGCAGTGAATAGAGCGCCAGCCCTGGAATCAGAAGGCCCTGAGTTCGGAGCCGGCCTCTGACACTTAATCCATACGAACAAAAAAACCTAGCCGTGTAACCTTGGGCAAGTTACTTAACCCCAATTGCCCCAAAGGGGCGGCTAGGTGGCGCAGTGAGTAAGAGAGCCGGCCTCGGAGTTTGGATGACCCGAGATCAGATCCGGCCTCAGAAAATGAGCACCCACGCATAAATAATGACTAGCCGTGTAACCTTGAGCAAGTTACTTAACCCCAATTGCTTTAAAAAAAAAAACATATATATATATATATAAACTTTAAAAATAAGGCACAATAAACCCCACACCCATCCCCAACCCAAGACTGAAACATTAGGTTGCACCAGGGCACATTTGATACTCCCAGAATTCACACTTACAGTACTGAATTTGGAGTCAGAGGGCTTAAGTTTAAATAAACCTAGGTCTGCTACCTATGTAATCTTAAGCAAATTATTTAACCTTTGTGGGTCCCAGTCAATTAGTAAGTATTTATTAAAGCTCTCACTATATGTGGGACACTCTGCTAAGGGCTGGGACAAAAGCAAAAGCAAAAAAGTGTCTGCCCTCAAGGAGCTTATATTCTAATGGGAGAGACAGCATGCACACACATAGATATGATATGTTTTCAGAGAATTGCCCTCTTGTATATAATACATGGAGTTCCATAGTCTATGTGGTACACTGTCCCCATCTATCATCCCTCAGCCTGCTAGCTGACATGTTATCTTGTTATTTCTTACCTTGGGACCTCTTCATCTTGGAACTGTCCCCAAAATGCACCTTGTCCTCCAGAGTCTACCATGATCTTCCTTTCCCAACAATGTGATTCAAGGACAGTTGGGCCTTGCATTCTCCCTATAGCTGAACTCTCCTGCTATATGTCTGCTGTCCCTCTCAGTTAGAACTTGTATCCACAGTGCTTGGATCAGTAATTGGCACAAGGGTATGAGCTTAACACATAGTTTTCTATTCTATTCCAGGAGGAAGACTAAGGCTGGCTATATAGACCCAGGAATCATCTGCATAGAAGTGATAAATAAATCCAGTTCCTCCTCAATAAACTGTAGGCGATTGTTTAGGTCAAGGAAAATGGCAGATAGAAGGAAAGAGGAGGAACAAGGCAGTGGTTTGTGGGTGTGAAAGAAAGCTGATGCACAGACTCAGTTATCCCAGGAGGAAGACACTGTACCTGGATAATGTGCTTTATTCTAAATTGTGCTTTTGGGGAAGTTTTTGAAAGAAAGGCAATAAAACCTTTTAGGCAGCATTTCACATACTATTTCTGGATCAAGCAATCTCCCACAAGCAGTCTGGGCTCTGATCACTCAGTAACAACTGGGGCCAGATCTCTGGATATGTTCTGTGCTCCTTGTGCCTCATTACTCTCTGTTTTCAGCAGCCTGTCCTCAGACACTGAACCTGCCTATTCTTTCCTTACAGGTCAATTAAGCAATTACCAGCCCCTACTCCCCTCCACAAATCAGCTGAGACTGTTCCTGCCTTTATTGCTCTATTATCCTGCCAGCGTTAGAGTGGTAAAATTATTTTCCTTTCTTTCTCTTTTCTTTTTTTCACCAGCAACAAAAGCCAAGCTCTGAAAAGATGTATTCGAATCTTCTTTAAGTTGCTGTCAGCTGAAATTGAGAGCAGACAGGCCCAATGGTCTATGCACATCCACCTAAGTCCAGGTTTTATTGGATCAAACAATTTAAGTGCAGGAAGTCAGTAAAAGTCAGTGCTAGTCACAGACAAGGGGAGCCTGAAAAGTTGTTCTAGGCCTGGAGTTAAAACTGGGGGTCAGGGGCGACTAGGTGGCACAGTGAATGGAGCACTGGCCCTGGAGTCAGGAGGAGCCAAGTTCAGATTGGGCTTCAGACACTTAATACAAAAACTAGCCACATGACCTTGGTCAAGTCACTTAACCCCAATTGCCCTCCAAAAAGCAAAATAAATCCAAAAACAAAAACAAAAAACTGGGGGTCAGAAAAAGAGATGGGGAGGATAAAAAACAAAAGTATAATTTTAAAAGTTTATTATCATTTTAATTTTTGATGGGAAATTCTGGTGCTGAGCGAGGTTGAGGGCCATTCTCCCAAGTATTACTTGTAATACAAAGCCCTTCCTGTTTGCCCTAGTTTTTTGTGTAGTTGTTCAATTGTTTCAGTCACATCTGAGTCTTTGTGAGCCCATTTGGGGTTTTGTTTGCAAAGATATTAAAATGGTTCGACATTTCCTTCTCCAGCTCATTTTACAGATGAGGAAACTAAGGCAAACAGGGTTAAGTGACTTGTCCAGGGTCACACCGATAGTAAGTATCTGAGACCAGATTTGAATTCAGGAAATCTTCCTAACTCCAGGCCCAGCATTCTATCACAAGTACTATTCAGCTGGAGCACTGGGTGCTCAGAGAGTGAGCTACCTTGTCCAGGGCTGCTAGGTTAGAGCCAATGTGGGGGATGAGTCTCGAACCCACTTCCAGACAAATCCTTGACCCTGTCTACTACACTATATATACCACATCTCCCCCTCCTCTTGGTTAACAGTTTGTATACTTTTCTTTATCAAGGGGCAAGGGCTAAATAAAGTGGTCAGGCAGGATTTGGAAATAAGGAAGTAAACTAAACATTTCCGTTTATTTCTAGAAAGGTCACTTTTTTCTGGAATAGGGAGGTGGTTTACTGTTCTCCATAAATACTGGCAGACTTGCAAAATAGCATCTAATTTATTGAAGAGTTTGAAAGGAAAGCAGTAATACCAGCACCCAGACACTAAAGCCAACTTATTCCTCACACTGTCCAATATCAACAGCCAAATTTTGAGCCAAGATCAACAGCCAAGTTTTACATCATTTTTATTTTTCTGCCTCCAGGCACAAATGACTTTTAGCTTGTAAATGTCAACAAATTCAATTCAACAGCCATCTAAGTTCCTGTTATATGCAGAGCACTGTACTTAGTTGTAAGAGAAGATAGAAAGTTTACATACACCAGCTCCTACTTTCATGGGGTTTACCAACCAATACTTTGTTCTGCTTCACAAATGTGTGACCTGTTGATGGATGGGCTGGCTGCCTATGTGGTATGATTGAAGGGGTTTCTTCCCAAAATGTGTTTGCCCCCAACCTGGCACAGTGACTGCTAACCCATTCTACTGGAGTTTAAGAAAAATAATCACAGAATAATCAAAACACAAAGTCACAGAATGCCAGAGCTGGAAAGAATCCCAATCTTCCTCATTTTACTGAGGCCCAGAGAAAGCAGCTGGGTGACCCTGGACAAGTCACTTGACCTTGTTTGCCTCATTTTCCTCATCTGTAAAATGAACTGAAGAAGAAAATGGCAAACCCCTCCAGCATCTTTGCCAAGTAAACTCCAGGGTCATGAAAATTCAGACATGTCTGAACAATTGAATAGCAACAACAATAAAAGAGAAAACATGGGGTTTATCTAAGATGACACTAAGTTCTTGGGAGACCCAGGACTAGAGCCTAGATCTCAAATTTCTGGGTCACGTTGCCACTTCATCAAGGGATACTTCCCCTCATTAAAGGGAAAATACCCTAGGGAGAGTTAGTCCACTAAACCTAATGTTATTTATTGAGTGAATTAGTTTATTAGTTCATTTCCCATAGAAGAAAAGATGAAAACATCAGTAAATTTTAATAGAGGGGAGGCTGATAGGGCCAGGCTGATAAGGGCAGATGCATATGGTTGGAGTGTCAGTCAGGGGTTTTGGCCAGATAAGGGTTGGTACCCAGGAGACTGGACCCTGAGCAAGGGCAGGATCACCACGGGTCAGAGAAGGCCCTGAAAAGAAATGTGGAAGAACTTTGTTTGCTTCACAACTCTTTCCTAAGGATGACCTTGATTTCAACATCTGTTGGATGCCCAGTGTTTCAACTGACTTTAGCTTACTACAATATATCAGGAAAGAGAGAAAAAACAAAAGAATTGTAGCAATTCATTTTCCTAGTATTACTGTATATGAAGTTTAGGGTTTTTAAAAATAGATTTGTTGATATATATTGTCTTTGTCTTTCCCAGGTTTCCTGCTGTATCCCTCTGCCTCTTCCCAAAGAATCCTCCAGCATTACAAAGACTTTTTTTCTTTTTCTTTTTTTTTTTTGGAGGGCAATTGGTGTTAAGTGACTAACCCAAGGTCACATGGCTAGTTTTTGTGTTTTGTGTCTGAGGCCAGATTTGAACTCAGGTCTTCCTGATTCCAGGGCTGGTGCTCTATTCACTGTGCCACCTACTTGCCCCAAAAGATTTTTTTTAAAGAAAATTAGTAAGAGGAAAAAAATCAGCAAAACTGATCAATACATCAAAAAAAAAAAAATCCAACATTATATCCAGTGTTACACATATATGAACCATGTCCCTTGTGGCATTTAAAACAGCTTGAGAAGCATAATTCTGGGTAATTTAATCATTTTATTAATAATTCCAGAATTTTAATAAAAGGATGGTCATTTGGTCATCTCTCTCATAGATCAAAGACAGTCATGGCACTCACAACTTATATGCCTATTGGACGAGGGATGTTCCACAGGTGGCACTCAGCTCTGATTGGTTAACAATTAATAATAAAATCAATATTAAAGTGAGGGGTTGAACCTATTCAAATAAGCTTTGATTATGTCATTTACTTCTAATTTACCAGCCTTGGGGAATCTACTCAAAGAATGCATTGACTCCCAAACCTGAAGGTTCACAATTGCAGCCCTACCTTAGTGGCATCTGGATAAAGGAGAAGGTTAGTTTAATCTTCAGAGACTGAGGTCTTGAAATGAGGATAAAAAAAAAAGAGAGAAATCTGAATCTCCCCAAATCATTGATTATCAGTGAACATTTCTCTCATCCCCTACCTTAGCAAAAGTGGAAGTAAGACCTAGGTTTTAAAAGTTCCAGGTAATTTCCTGTAGGCATTAAAAATCCTAGTTCAAATGGTCACATCAAATGTCCTGTGAGTTGCAGTTGCTATGCCTACTGCATAATATCATTTCTTCTGGGAAAACCAAAGTCACTTTGCCAGTTCAAAAGGGCCAGCTAACACCTGACAGACGGTATTGTCTTGCTGTTAGCTAGCATACACATCTCTGGCACAGAACTCCAATCTCAGGACACAGGATTCACAGGCACAAAACATCCAAACATTCAGAGCCCAGGCTGCTATTGGCATTCCTTCTGGAAATGAGCTATGAATCACTTTTCTACTGAAATGTTTTGAAAATCCAGTTTGATTGTGTAGCCACTAAATTCCTCCTTGAGCCTGGGAATTAGTAAAAACAAGCAAAAAACATTTAGTCCTGATGCTTGACTTTTCCTCATCAATACCTTCAATAAGATTAACAAATTAACTTCTGGCCTCCACGTGCTTTCTTGACCATAATTGTACTGTAGGCAAAAGGAGCATTTAATTAAAAGAAAAACCAAATCTAGGTGCTTTGAGAAGCTTCTCCAGCATCTGAAATAGTAAAAACAAACAGCAGGGTCTCTAAGTAAACAGCATAGAAAGAAAGCTAATTGTATCTAACAGGCCCATAGAATCAGTGGCATGATTGCAGGGGACAGAAGGATTATACAGTCAAAGAAGGGATAGAAAGCACTTGTGGTCAGAGAGCTGACTGAGGGAGCCAGGGACGAATGGGGAAGAAGAAAGATGAAGATTTAAACCAGACAAGT
This sequence comes from Gymnobelideus leadbeateri, assembly GCA_011680675.1. Classification (NCBI taxonomy): domain Eukaryota; kingdom Metazoa; phylum Chordata; class Mammalia; order Diprotodontia; family Petauridae; genus Gymnobelideus; species Gymnobelideus leadbeateri. Next base: position 159,634 of record WOXC01010046.1, read on the forward strand.
ACAACCTGAGGTCTGCTGCTTACGGCCCTCAAGCAGCTTGCCGAATGCCAAAGGATTTCCAGTGGTCCTGAAAAATGTAGAAGAAAACATTCTTTAGATGAAGAGGGAATCCTTTGGTGTGCCACAAGCATAAGCAGCCTTGGGGCCAGCAGGTTGTGCAGGCCTGATTTTAAAAGTGACTCTGTGCAATTAGGTGGCCTAGTGGATAGAGTTCTAGACCAGAAGTCGGGAAGACTCATCTTCCTGAGTTCAAATCCCAACTCTGACTCTTATCAGCTGTGTGACCCTGGGCAAGTCACTTAACCCAGTTTGCCTTAGTCTCCTCATCTGTAAAATGAGCTGGAGAAAGAAATAGCAAACTACTTTAGTATCTTTGCCAAGAAAACCTCAAACAGGTCATGAAGAATCAGACTGGACTGAAAAACAATACCAGTAGTTTCCAAACTTTTTTTGTTGTTCTTAAGGGAAAAAAAAATTTCAGGCATGTATGGCTAACATGTATATTCACTTATTTCTATATATGTATATATGTATGTTACATTTACTGTATGTACTATAATAATATTTACATATACTATAAAACAGACACTTTTACATACATGGACATAATTACATATACTACAAAATAGACATTTTTCAAAGGATAAAGATGCAATAATATCTGATCTTAGAAATACTAGAGAATAACGAGGCTTTTTTTAAACGTAGGGAAGTGATGAGATTACACTTGTACTTTAGGAAGATCACTTAACCCTTTGTGCATCAGACAGATTGGAAAGAGGGAGGCCCTTGAAGCAGGGAGACCAACCAGAAGGCAATTGCAAGTCCCCAGGAGAAGTGATATGGGCTTGAACTAGGGTGCTTCCTGGGTGAGTGAAGAGAAGACAGCATACCTAAGAAACGTGATAGAGGTAGAAATGATAAGATTTGGCACCTGGTTATGTAAATCTGGGGAGAGAGAGGAGTAGAGAATAACACTGAGATTGTGAACCTGGGTAGTAGTATATCAGATAGAAACAGGGAAGTTTCCTAGAGAGGGGAGTTGGGAGAGAAAGAGAAAGAAGATTGTGGCAGGTTGCAAAACAAAAGAGGGTAGGACTCTTTATCCCAGGGCCTGCTGAGGGGAATGGGGAGCAGGATGTGGGGGTGCTGAGTTGGTGGCAGGAAATCTGACCCCAACACCTGCAGGTGTCTGGGTTACAGTTGGGTTCTAACCATCCTGAGCAGCTTATGGCTGCCCCAGTCCTCAGGGGACTGCGGTGGGAGGCAGCAGAGGGGGAGGAACATTGAGCCATGAACAATAAAGTAGATGGTGTAGTTGCATTGGAGACAAGTTAACGAATGGCTATTGTGGGAAGGGTGGGATATGTTGCAACTTCCAAGACTCTTATTGGTTGATTACAAACCCCTTGGGGTTATTCTATGTTGTACTAGGCCCTCACTGAGGGGAATACTGCTCTATTCATGAATAAAGATGGTGACATGGCTATATGGCTTACCCATGGGAGGCACTCAATAAATATTATTTGGTGAATGAATGCCCTGATTCATTTATTTCCCCTAATGTTTATTCATTCCAGCAGTTAATACAGATCACCCTTCACACAGTTTATTTGGCTGCAGCAATTGTTTTTAATTGTGAAGATGCAGCATGGCTTGGTACAGAACTCCAAAAACCTGGGTTTCCCGGATCCATTATTTAGTACCAGTGTGATCCTGGGCCCTGTGGGATCTTAAGTACCTAGGGATCTCTGGCCCTCATTTTCCTCATCTGCAAAATGAAAGGGCTCATCTAAATAATCATGGTTACCTCTAAAGTTCCAAATCTAAGATCACATGAAATGAATACTGACTACATTTTGGTTTGGCTCACTAACCACAAGAAGACATTTGAAAATGACCAAACAACTAGGATAGTTTTCCAGGAATTTGACATTTATGATACTGGGGAGAAGCACTTATATCTTAAATAAAGTAAGGGGACTGGGAAATCTAAGGGACTCTTTCCTCCCTCCCCCAGACTTGTTTCTAACCTATAATAATTATGAGTTTCAGTTTTGATTCTGAGTTTAAGGGAAAGATACAGTTTTATTCTCCTTTGTCCTATCTGCCTGCCCTTGGTCCAGCCCATTCCTCTACAACTATTTGGCTGGTCAGAAATATATATATATATATATATATATATATATATATATATATATATATATATATATATGGGGTTTTTGTTGGAGGGGGGAAGGCAGGGCAATTGAGGTTAAGTGACTTGCCCAAGGTCACACAGCTAGTAAGTGTTAAGTGTCTAAGGTGGGGTTTGAACTCAGGTCCTCCTGACTCCAGGGCCGGTGCTCTATTCACTGTGTCACCTAGCTTCCCCAGAAATATTATATTTAAAAATATAAAGGAGTCTGGGCTGAAAGTTTCCAGGTCTTCTCACATGTGCCAGGGTAGCTGGGTATAAAAATTGTTTCTTCTTTCTTTCCTTCCAAGGAATGAAAGTATTAAGCATGTGATTGCTTATAGGGTAGGCCAGAGATTCTTAAACTGGGGTCTTTGAACAGATTGTAAGAATGTCTTTGAACTTGATTGGGGGTAAATTACATTTTTTTTTTTTAAGCAATTGGGGTTAAGTAACTTGCTCAGGGTTACAGGGCTAGTCATTATTTATGCGTGGGTGCTCATTTTCTGAGGCCGGATCTGATCTTGGGTCATCCCAACTCCGAGGCCAGCGCTCTTACTCACTGCACCACCTAGCCGCCCCTTTAGGGCAATTGGGTTTAAGTAATTTGCCCAAGGTTACACGGCTAGGTTTTTGTTTGTGTGGATTAAGTGTCTGAGGCTGGCTCCGAACTCAGGTCCTTCTGACTCCAGGGCCGGCGCTCTATTCACTGCGCCACCTAGCCGCCCCGTAAATTACATTTTTATATCAACACAATTTTTTTTCATTGTAATCCTTTGTATTCTGTTTTATGCATGTAAAAACCTTATTCTGGGAAGGGGTCCATGGGCTTCAACAGATTGCCCAAGGGGTCCAGGGCACAAAAAAAGTTAAGGATCTTTATTGTGGTATATTACTGTGATAGAATACCACTGAACTATAATAAATGATGAGCTTGAGAATCTTACAAAAACGTGGATAGACTTGAATGAAATAATGAAGAGTGAAATGAGCAGAACCTCGAACATTGTATACAGTAATAGCAATATTATTTAAAGAACAACTTTGAGTGAATAAGTCATTTTGATTATTATAAATACCTAAATTAACTACAAAGGACACATGAAGACACTGTCTGCATCCAGAGAAAGAACAGATAATCAGAAGCATATATAGAATGATTTTACATATGTATGTATATATCTATGTACATAGATATTTAGGGTAAGGGAGGAGAAGGAAAAAATTTTAAAGAAATTTACATAATAACTTTATTATATATTTAAGAGGAATAACAAGTTGTGCATAATAAATTTGTGGTTATATGTGCAATCATTTATTTTGGTTATACTATGTTATGGAAATGCTTGTTTTATTCCATAAAATTTTTAAAAATCTAAGAAAGAACCCCTAGCCTTGGTAGATTTGAATACTCCTTACTTAATTGTCCCACTGAGTCTTTGGAACTTAAAAGAACTAATTAAGGAGAAACTAGGTTCTCTGTCAACTCTTGGACAAGTGAAGTTTCACTCAGGTGAGGCAGCATTATGAGACTGCCAAGTGGTGTGATAGTAAATGTTTACCAATCCTCTTATGGTTGTTATGGGGAGGAGGGGAGGATATACAAGAAACACTTTTAAATTTAATCTGTATTATTAAAAATTTCCTCACTTTCTTAAGACTACACATAAATCAAGCCCTGATTTGTAGCATTTGTTGATTTCTGAGGTGTAAATGCTTACAATGAAAATTAAACATCCCTTCTTAGCCTACTCCTTCTGGCCCTAGCACAGTGCCCTTAGAAGTGCCTGAAGAGGGGAAAGGACACTGGGATTTGTATTTATTTTCTCTGAATCTGGGGTTGATAACTGGGATACTCAGAGTTTGAGAATGGCAATATCCCCAGTCCTGAACATGGTTTTGTAAGAACAGGCATCTAAAAGAATGATATCTGGAGTTCCCTGCATCAAACATTGCTGCATCAAACTTGTTATGCAAGGAGAACTACATTTCCTCTCCGATGGGGAACACCCTGGGGAATTTCTGTTCTATATGTCCCAAAACAGAAATTAACTCCGGATGAATGTTCATTACAGCACTTGGCAATCACATTGGTGCCACTTTGATGGAGAGCCATTTCAGAATGGACTCCTGGGGCCTAGAAGAACAGAAACAAAGTGTTTTCTATTGTAGGTCACCTGGATCTACAAGAGGATCGTTGAGGGATTATTCCACTTGGTGCCTTTTGCTGGATGCAAAGCAAAACTCCAGAAATAGAAGTGATAGGGAGGAAGATCTGACTTGCTCCTTGAGCCAATAAGACATCGCAGGAAGATGGTGGTTGTTGCTGTTGTTATTCAGTTGTGTCTAACCAATTTGTGACCACATTGGGGATTCTCTTAGCAAAAACACAAGTGGTTTGCCATTTCCTCCTCCAGCTCATTTTACAGATGAGGAAACTGAGTCAAACAGGGTTAAGTGAGTCACACAGCTGGTTGGTTGGCTGTTGTCCTTCGTTCTCGAAGAGGACCGAAATGACGTCACTATGCTAAAGTCAAGTTTCAGTGTGTTGGACTGTGGCTGATCAGACCAATATGAGCTCAGAATGCCCTACCATATGTCAGGCACAAATAGTCCATGTGAGTATTTGGGATGGGTACTCTAAATTTGAACATCCTATGTTTCCTTTGAGCTATTTCAATTCTGCTCTGCTCATAGAACACAACACCTTCTCTGATGTGGGCACACCATGCTGAGCAGTCCTGTGCCAGTGTCTCCCATGTCACACAATCAATTCCAAAGTCCTTGAGAGTGTCCTTCTATCATAAGTGTCTGAAACCAGATTTGAACTCAAGATGAGTCTTCCTGGTTCCAAGCACAGTGCTCCATCAACCGCACCACCTAGTTGCCCATAGTTAATTGCTTTGCCCAGTGCAGACTGTAAATGGTTGGATCCAATCCACAAGATCACTGTGAGATTGTTGCTTCATGGAATGCATCACTCTTTTCTTAGACCTCATTCAAAGACGTCTGTTTTTTTCTTCCTATTAATAAAACATTAATGGGGGATTATGGTTATTCAACATTGTATATGTGGAAGAAGTGAGGGTGGGGGAAGCACTCACATATTGTGAGTTTGGGGAAAACATCTTATCCTTAGAAAGAGTAACCTTAGAGGCCAGAGGAAGAGAGCTACAGGGCTGGGTAAAGAGAGACCCTCAGCCTAGCAAGGATAGGATGAGCCTGAACTGATACACTCTTGAGGGTAAACCTTCACTGCCTTAGAGATTTATTGCCCATATGAAACACTCTAAGATGACTAACTAGAGAGAAAAACAAAAGAACAACAAAAGAAACTTTTATCTCACTAGAATAGACCTGGTTTTAGGCAGCTCCTAAGATTTCATGTTTAACACATTCATCCCCAAATTGCTTGGTATTTTGTCCGTATTCCTGGACCTCTCACATAAGGAAAGTGGTGAAGTAGCCTCACCTAACTTTCCTCTTCACCAGTAGTGTGTTCCAAAGATTGGGTAAAATCCTTTAGGTGCACATCTCCCTTTGTTCAGGCCTTTGCTATCCAGCTGACAACTGCCCATCAGCTAACGCTGATTAAACTTTTTCTTTTCTAGTCTGGTCTCCTAATTTACTGACCTCCAGTCAGAGACCAAGGTGGGAGGAACTTCTCTTCCAGAGGGTCTTAGTCTAGTTTGAGAAATTCCCTAACATATATAATATCAGACATTTTTGTTTTATTGGTTAGTTTTACTGAACTTTTCTGCCCCATTAAAAAAAGTCTTTGTTATAAGTAATGGCTTTCTGGATGGGAGAAAGGAGAGAGATTTATTGGAAAGTGCAGACAATGTATAAACAAAAGATAGGAATAAAAATTTTAGTAAAAATTTGTGTTCTGCAATGTTCCAAACTACTTGATTTAAGATGGGCATTTGGTCTCAGTGTATTGAGGATGCATTGAAAATGCACACGTTTTCCCAGGTTTCCTGCTTGGATGATAACAGTCAGAGGAGTAAAACTCTCCCAAAGGGTACCTGGATCTTGAGAATCTCTGACATAGAGATTCAAAGGAAATTCCTTTCCAGACTTGACTTTAGTTCCATTTCCTTTCTAAATCCAAGCTAGAGATCAGAAATTGCTTCATATGATTATTTGCAAGCTCCTTTTTTTCCCCCACAGGTTGGGGTTTGGCTAGGTCCAGTTTTCCTCTGAAATGAAAAAGAAACAACACCCTTGTGCATTTCTGAAAGAAATTTAATCCAAGTGTTTGCTTCATTTCCCTATCAAAATGCTATTTGCTTGCTGATATTTAATGTCTACATACCTTTCCATGGTAAACAAGTTAAAATTGCAAGAGATTTGAATTTAGCTACAATTTAGATCTGTGCTAAAGGTTCAAGTAAAGTCTAAACTAAAACCACCATTTTCTAAGCCGTGCTTTCAATCCTATGTTTGAGCTGTTGTTGGCACTGAAAGACCTCGCAGTTACTGAGAATCAAGGGAAAAAATGCAGACACTTTGCCCCAAGTGATACTGAAACCACAAGGAAATGAGTCAACTTCTCGTGAGTCCTTGTAACTGTCTGAGACCCTGCTGTTTACTTTCTTTGTGGGCAGACTTGCTTTTATGATGCTGGCACAAAAGCTGATTTAAACTTATACCACCAGTAAAAAAAAAAAAGCACAGAATGAAACTACAGAGAGGATAAAATGTTTTAGGAATGGTCATTTATTCTCAGAGAGGAAAGAGTCTTCTGCCCCTCCCCTCTCCACACCCCAGATACAGAGCTGGGTAGAAGACAAGGGAAAGTTCCTAAAGAAGGCTGGAAGAGGGAGGTTGTAGGTCGTCTAGCAAGAAAGGTCACCTACAAGACCAGTACCTTCTCCAGCCTTAGAAATAGGAAAGAAGAAAACAACAGTGAAGGCTACATTCCTGAGTCAATGACGCCCAGCTCCCTAGAGGTGGCCATGTTGCTACCCTTCTTGCTTTTGGTGAGAATTGATGAGGAGGTCGAATAAGAGAAATGGAAGAAGGTCCAGAAGCATATGTGGGGGAGGGGTTAGCTGATGGCCTGCAATACACTGCCATGCACTCCAAAGGTTAAAGGACTGTTTTATATGGTAACTGAAAAAAAAATTGGCATAGAGAGCTTCTGGTGAAGAACTTTCTCTATCAAAGTAGATAGGCAACTAATTTTCCTACAGTGCTAAGTTAAGTGATTTGACCAGGTTCACACAGCCAGTATGTGTCAGAGTTGAATTGGACCTTTTTGATTCCATGGCTAACTTCCTATCCACTATATTGAACTGCCTCTTTTATGCTGTTTTAACCATTATTATATGTGAAATTCATCAGAACTGAAAGTAGGGGTTCTGGAACATGGAACCAGGGAGCATGAACCTCAGGAGAGATCCAGGGGCCCGGTGTAGGAGGGGTACAGGATGGACAGGTCATGGGGGACCTCACCATAGAATGAAGGTTGGAATCCCATAGGCTCCCACCTCTGAGGCCCCTCAGACTTAACCAACCACTTGTTGCTAGTTTGTTGGTTGCTGTTTTTGGGGGGGAGGATTTCCCAGGATGTGTGACCTATTCCACAATGAAGTTTCATGACCCTTGAGGACTCTCAATCCTCTTTCTCCATAAGTAGAGAGTATTGAGGGAGCAGAGAGAGGGAAAAGCTGGCTATGGTCTCCCTTGACCCATGGATACACCAAGGACCTGTAGCAGATAGGCTGGGTGTCCTCAAAAGATCAGCCTGGCCCTGAGAAGGGGAGTGAGAGGGTCATTATCCTGGACTGGTGAGGTGGGGGAGGTAAGGGACTGGGACAGTTAAGAGACTGAGGCCTCATCTTATACACTAAGACCTTAGTACCCTGACCTTCCCCCTTTCCCTCCCCCATACCATGTGCTCCAAACTCCGTTGATCTGCATCCAGGTTCCTATGGTAACCACCCTCTTGCTGAGGTATCTTGAGCAGATTAAAACTGAAGCTTTCTGAAACAGTCTGGAGGTCTACTTTCCAGAAAGGAATTTTTTTTCTTAATGGAAGCGTCTGTGCCTTGCTTAGGGCTTATTAGGAGCTAAGGCCAAAAGTCTTGTTCATCACAATCATTTTTATATGTCAGAGGTTACTTCCAAAGGCCCAGTTGATAAGGTGAATGTGGTTGTAACTTTGCAACACAACCTTTCCAAGTTGATTGCAGGGTAGATGTCAATTATTTGTTGAAGCTTTGCTTCCAAAAAACCTTCTTGGAACATTTTAGATAATTGGAAAATTTTTGAATAAATGGGGATCTTTGTTGATGTTAACATGTAAGATTAGAATAGATTAGTGAATAACAAATTTTCAAGAGTAGTGAAAGCAGAAAAAATTAGCACCAAATATGAGTACTCTTTAGGTTAGTGGTTTAGGGACCAGAAAGATGTTTTTGTTAGTCTGACTCCTTTAACATCTGTTATTAGTAACTACCTAGTCTGTCACCTCCACCCACATGGGGGAGGAAAGAGAAAAGTGGGGCACCTCTAAATTGTGGTGCCTATGACAGCTATGAGGCAATTCGGGGGTGCAGTAGAGTGCCTGGCCTGGAGTCAGGAAGACTCATCTTAACTAGGTCAAATCCAGCTTCAGACACTTACTAGCTGTATGACCCTGGTCAAGTCATTTCACTGTTTGCCTTACTTTCCTCATCTGTAAAATGGACTGGAGAAGGAAATGACAAACCACTCCAGTATCTATAAAAATTGCTATTTAGTTTCTTATGCCAACCCATGCTATATCAAGATCGTGATGAAGAAAGTTGAGATATGGAAGGCAGTAACTGTAGTCTCTTTATGCTTAGCTTGAGTAGTAACTTAAAATAGCAAATACTGACTAGGGAAGAAAAAGCTTGTGAGCTATTACCCTGAAAATTGATAGGTTTCATTTTTTTTCTGAGAATGGAGGGGAATCTTTTTGCGTTGTTTTTTATTCCTATATCCTAAACTCCTGCCTTATTAGCAGACTGGGGCTATATATAGGTCATGGAGTGGCCATAACATTTCTACCTGTGGTCACATCTTCACTCCCCACCCCCAGAGTATAAGATCACCAGAATGAAATGTTTTACATGATTGCATAAAATGTTTTACATGATTGAGTATGTATGACCTTTATCCCATTGTTTATATCTCAGAGGAAGGGCAAGGAGAAAGAGGGAGGGAGGAAGAGAATTTGGAACTCAAAACCTAAAAAAGAATGTTAAAAAAATTTTAACATGTATTTGGGGGGAGGGTGCTAGGTGGCGCAGTGAATAGAGCACCAGCCTTGGAATCAGGAGGACCTGAGTTCAAATCCGACCTCAGACACTTAACCACTTACCAGCCTTATGACCCTGGGCAAGTCACTTAATCCCAACTGCCCCTCCAAAAAGCAAAAACAAACAAACATGTAATTGGGGGAAAAATAGATTAAATTGAAGATTCCCAATATTTATAAGTGTGTGTGTGTGTGTGTGTGTGTGTGTGTGTGTGTGTGTGTGTAACTATTAAAATGTACCTCTGTTGTATGCTGCTTTGGTGAGATTGCTTTCATATCAAAGTAAAAAAAAAATCAATGTTTTCTCAACCATGAGCTTCCATTGTGACTGAAGTGTCTATAGAAAATTCAAAGCTATCTCAGATATGGGGCGGCTAGGTGGCACAGTGAGTAGAGCGTCGGCCCTGGAGTCAGAAGGACCTGAGTTCGGATCCGGCCTCAGACACTTAATGCACACACAAACAAAAAAACCTAGCCGTGTGACCTTGGGCAAGTTACTTAACCCCAATTGCCCTCCAAAAAGCAAAAAACAAAACAAAACAAAAAAACAAAGCTATCTCAGATATACTCTAAGTTTGGCTTGGCTTCCATTCTAAGGATCTCTAGGATAGGGGTGGATTATACTGGTTCAGGGCCCCTCCTGGAGAAGCCTCAGGGCCTCCAGATTCAAGATGGATTACCAAGAACTTTTCCATAGTTAGTAGAAATTTTTAGGATAATTCTAAAATTCCCCTTCCTTTTCTAGAGTCCCTCTATTCAGGGGTTCTTAAACTGGATAGATTTCAGGAGGTCTGTGAGCTTGGAACTTTGAATATTTTGATGAATGTATTTCAATATAATAGATTCCTTTGTAAACCTATGTATTTTATTTTATGCATTTAAAAACTTTGTTCTAAGAGAGAGTACATAGGCTTTATCAGATTACCAAAAAGATCCATGACACACACACAAAAAAAACATGCTTAAGAACCCCTATTATACTTTGGAGTCTTATGCCAATTACCTGTCGATGCTTGGGCCTCATTGGTCCATCAACCTGAACATTCACTGACCCCTACAGGGTACTAAGACTATTACACTGTGATCTATCCTCTGCCTCCAGCTGGTACCACACGTAGCAGCCTAGTCTGATAGGAACCCAGCTTCACAATAGCTCTTGTGTGGGTTTGTGTATGTGCATGTATGCCCATGGAATATATAAAGAGTAAATACAAGTGGACCTCCAGCCTCCCTGTTTGTTTCTGGGTGGTATAATGAGCCAGCTACTCTGGATCCAATGTAATTTGAGGTTTAGGGAGAGAAATTAACTAAACTTCAAGAACCCTTTTCTTTCTTCCAAATGGAAAATTTCTAAATGAATCCCTTGCAGATGGTTTTCATTCACATTTAACTGGAAAATGGATGTTTTTTTGCAGAGGTTGCCCGTTTTGATTCAGAGACCGGGTATAGTACTGAATAGTCATCTGTAGAGTTGAAACATACTCATTTATAATGGTGCCAGAGGCAGAGTTGGCTTCTTCTTTCAGCTAAAGTAAAACTTCATTAGCCCCCTGTTCTACTTTGAAATGTAAAAGACTAGAAAGTTTACCAAGACACTCTGCTAGCAATTAACTTCCTTGGGGCCAAGAGTACACAGATTTGTCCTTCTTTCATTTCCAGGAAAACTAGTCAGACCTCCTTAGATGCAAGTGACTGAGGCTGCTCCTGAGAAATATTGGTGCCCTTTGGTACTAGGAACAGAAAGTACCAGATGAAAATGCTTAAGGGGTCCTTTTCTATTGATAAGGCCAGCACAAGGAGCTTTGGATATGTTACATGTGAAGGAAATCCTACCTTGGCGAATCTCAACATATTAGAAAAAAGTGTGAGTTATTCTTGGGGTTTCATTTAATATTAAATGCATTGACTTAGTTTAGGACTCCACTCCTGGAATCACATTTTCTGTTTTTAAGTTTCAATCTAGTATATAGTACAGTAAGGTGTTTGACTTCTGAAGTGGCAGCTCTTAGTAGCTAGGTGATAAACTAGGTGATAGGTGGTCCAGGAGCTCCAAAATGGGGCAGGGAAGGAGCTTGGTTGGAGTGGGTAGTAGGTAGAGCCAGTAGATAATGATGACTGGGTAAACGCAGAAGATTGAGGGCTGAATCAAAACAGGGCAGAGACTGGAGGCAAACCATAATGAATAGAAGGCTAGAATAGGAAGGGACTCACCTTTGCAGGTGTAGTGCCAATATGCACAGCACCAACAGTGACTATGAATTTGCCAGCATAGTTCTCAATTGCAAAATATAACAGACTTTCCATATTGAACACAGAAGCAAAACATTTATTCAGACACCAGAAGCCTTCCCACAAACAAACACTCACAAGCCTAGCTGTCTTCTTGGGTGCATCTTCTCCTCCCTCTAGCTCTAACTGCTCTGACTTCCAGCTTTCTGTGGGCTCTGCTCCACTCTTCAGCAAACTCCTCCTACCACAGGCTCCATGTGACTATATTCAGCCTATCAGGAGGCAGGGAAGGTCTTTAAATTCTCTTTGGCCTAGTAAGGGTCAGGGAAGACCTTCAAATTCCCATTACCATTACAAGAGGTCAGTTACCTCCAGCCTCTTGTGCCATCCAGAGAGGTAGGGGGCTGGTTCAAGAATACTTTTGGTTAAGATAAATGGTTTATCATTCTTCCCATGGGGTTACTTACTTCTGTTACTATCTTCCCTGCTAGGTGCCAGGTGACCACTTGTCTCATAGATTGTCAAGAGGATTCAGGTAGAGAATGTCAGATGTCCCTTCCAATTCTATTAAGACTCTGAATCTGGGGTGGCTAGGTAACACAGTGAGTAGAGCACCGGCCCTGGAGTCAGGAGGACCTGGGTTCAGATCTGGCCTCAGACACTTCACACACACACACACACACACACACACACACACACACGCTAGCTGTGTGACTTTGGGCAAGTCACTTAACCCCAATTGCCCTACCCTCCCTCCTCCAAAAAGCAAAACAAACAAACAAAAAAAGACTCTGAATCTATAAACCAAAAAAAGGTCAAAGACATTGGCAAGGCAGCCAAAACCAGGGCATGAGGTGGAGCTGTGCTATATAAGCATTGAGATAAGCTGTAAACTTCATACTCTTCCTATCCCTAGAGACTGAGGTGATATAAAGAAAATAATTTTGTCCCCTAGGTATTGAAAATAATGTTTGTATGTTTAGCTAATCTGCTAAGAGGTTAAATAGAATTGGAGTGCTATATCCCCCTTAAAACTGGGAGAACACAATCAATGGGGACTTAAGCCAATTGCAAAAGTTAGGCATATTCAACTGGGCACCTAGGTGGCACAGTAGATAGAGCACTGGGCTTGGAATCAGGAAGACTTGTCTTTGTGAGTTAAAATCTGACCTCAGATACTCACTAGCTATATGACCCTGGGCAAGTCTGTTTCCTCATCTATAAAATGAACTAGAGAAGGAAATGGCAAACCACTTCAGTATCTTTGTCAAAAAAAAAAACCCAAATGGGATCACAAAGAGTCAGACACAATTGAAAATGACTAAACAACAATGGCAACAAGACACTTCCAAACTCCCTTAAGGATACTGAAAAATCCTGGGGAAGAGGTGGTTTGTAACACACATGGATCTCAGACTGTGGGAGCTAGAGATTCATTTTTACATGTGGGCCAGGCTTGTCCCTCAAATCACTTTTTTACCTTTGAGGATCAATTGCCAAATATTAATTTTTAATTAGATGGTTCAGGTTTTTGTTGGTAAGCCCCATCCTTGGAGCAATTTCTTTAATAACCCTAAACTTTTCTTGGAAACAACATTCTATTTCTGGTTTTACAACTGAAAATCTGAAAACACAAGCAATCTCCAAAGAATCAAAATGAGTATAACACAGAGGACAGAGGAGAGGTACGTTGTGAGCATGAGCAGGCTGCTACATAGAATGTACCAATGAGGAGCCTGGAAGAAAACAGGGAGTGAGAGGTGCCATCAAGTAAGTGTAAGATAGGAAGAGAAGATGGGCTGGCCATGTGACAAGGGTAAGGGGGATGCAGGTAAAAAGTCAGAGTGCCCCATTGGTATCTCCCAGGTGTCACAAAAAAGCAAAGAAGTCCTCCAGCACATCAAGAGGATGCCAAGTGATAAACTTAAGGGAGGCCATAGAAAAGAGTCACACAAGATGGGCTGGGATGGATGGCTGACTATCTGCATCATCTAAAGGCACTTCCAAAAAGTGGCTCAGTGGATAGAGTGCTGAGCCTGGAGTCAGGAGGACATGAGTTCAAATATGATGTCAAACACTTTTCAGCTATGCGACCCTGGGCAAATTATTTAACTTCTCAGTTTCTTCAATCTGTAAAATAATAGCACCTATGTCATAGGATTGATGTAAGGGTCAAACGAAAAAGTATTAGCAAAGTGTAAGGTGAATAAAAGATATTTCATAAATGTTAACTTCCTTTCTTCCAAATTGATGAGATTATAAGCCCATTTGCATGTTTACCTAAAAGTATGAATTTACTGTGATTAATAATCTCATAGGATCATGAGATTCTGGCCCCTAATCTTGGAAGAAAAATTAGATTGTATTGTAGATTCCTCAATCTTTTTTTTTCTTTTTGGATAGGGGAATACAGGGCAATTAGGGTTAAGTGACCTGCTAAAGATCACACAACTAGTAAATTTTAAGTGTCTAAGACTGGATTTGAATTCAGGTCCTCCTGACTCCAGGGCCGGTGCTCTATTCACTGCACTACCTAGCCACCCATGTATTTCTTAAGCTTTGAAGAAAGAAGGGATCTTAGAAGTCATCAAATTCAAATCTCTTATTTTATAGAGGAGAAAATTGGGGTCCACAGTGGTCAAGTGATTTTCCTAAGATCACACAGGTCAGAACCAAGATTTGAGTTCAGGTTGTCTGACTTCAGGTTTAGTTCTCTTTCCATTGTCAGTCAGCTAATAAAAATGTATTTATCACTAACTCTGTGTCAGGCACTGTGCTGAGCACTGGAAATACAAAGAAAGGGGAAAAAAACAGTTCCTCCTCTCCAGGATCTCATAGTCTAATCACAGGAGCTGACAGCTGGAGACAACATGAAAACAGCTCTCTACAAACAGGCTTAATTGGAGATGATCAATAGAGGGAAGGCACTAGCATTAAGAGGGATCCTGAAAGGCTTCCTGTGTTGTGGTTGTTTGGTCATTTTTCAACTCTGTCTGACTCTTCATAACCTCACTTGGGATTTTCTTTGCAAAGATTCTGGAGTACTTTGCCATTTCTTTCTCCAGCTCATTCGACAGATGCAGAAACTGAAGCCAACAGGGTTAAGTGACTTGCCCAGGGTCACACAGCTAATAAGTGTCTGAGTCCAGATTTGAGCTCAGGTAGAGCTGTACCACCTAGCTGCCCCCCAAAACAAAGAAGGCTTTATGTAGAAAGTGGCATTAAAGGAAGTGAGGAAGGCCTGGAGATAGGAAGGAGAGAATTCCAGGCATGGGGGACAAGTCACTAGAAATGTCCAGAGTCTGGAGATGAAGTACCTTGTACAAGGATCAGCAGTGAAGATAATGTCATTGGAACACAGAGCATGTGGGAGGGATTGAGGTATGAAAAGCCTGAAAAAGTAAGAGGGGACTGGATTGTGAAGGACTTTGAATGCCATGCAGAGGGTTTCATATGTGATCCTGGAGGTGACTGGGAGTCTCT
This sequence comes from Gymnobelideus leadbeateri, assembly GCA_011680675.1. NCBI lineage: Eukaryota > Metazoa > Chordata > Mammalia > Diprotodontia > Petauridae > Gymnobelideus > Gymnobelideus leadbeateri. Next base: position 174,813 of record WOXC01010046.1, read on the forward strand.
GGATTTTTTTGAGTAAAGGAGATGACACAATCAGATTTGTGCTTTAGGAAGATTAATTTGACAGCTAAATAGAAGATGGACTGTAAGCAATTTGAGGCAGGGAGACCATGTACTAGGTTATTGTCACAGTCTAGGCATGAAGTGATGAGGGCCCAGACCAGAGTAGGGTAGTGCCAGAGGACAGAAAGGGGCATATGCTAGAAATATTATGAAGGTCAGATGGTCCAGACATGGCAACAGATTGTGTTGCACCATTCTGACTCCCTTAAAGGTCATGTAGCTATCTGTTGTCTATATTTATATTATCCTCTTATTCAGCCTTTAATGCTGTAGTCCTCTAAAAAGATCCACAACATGGTAAGCATTTTTAGTAGGAGAAAAAGTGTAAATCTATTTAAACTGAATTGTGAAAATGACTTTTCAGGGTTTTTTTCTTAAAGATCTTTATGCTTACTCCTTAATGGAACACATAATGCAAGATTCCAGAAGAGCAATTTCTTGCAGGCTTAATAAACCCTGGGGGATTTAGGGGAGGGAATATTAATCCCTGTCTGTCTCTGATGGCAGAATAGCTCATGGACTTCATTATACACAGACCCACTTCTTTCCTAGAGTTCCAGATAGAATTTTTGGCCTTCTGTGACAGCAGTGATTGATGGTAGCTATTATTACAAATTGATTATAAACATTCATTGGAAGCTCATAATGTTGAAGGCCATGATATAAAGCATCAGGCCCATGGGAGTCACCATTTATCATTTCTATGGAAGACTTGAAGGGGCCTTTATTTTCCCTAAAGATCTCATAGTGTTTTACAGTATAGTTTACAGGCATGTGACACCAACAGTTTACAAAGCACATTATCTCATTGATCTTGACAATAAATAATTCCATGAGGGAGAAAAAATAAGTATTTTTAACTTCATTTTACAGATAATAATAGCATTTATATGGCACTTAAGGTGTTCAGAGTGCTTCACAGTATCATCTCATTTTAACCTCAGAGGTGGGTTACAGTTAGTAAGTTGGTAAGTGGTGGAGGCAAATCTCAAATCCTGGTCTTATGACTCCAAGTCTTATGCATCCTAAGAACCCCTAAACCTTCCCATCCCTTATTAGAATGTCAGCTTGTTGAGGGCAGGGACTATCTTCCTTCTCTAATTGCATCCCTAGCACTTGGCACCATGCTTTGCACATAATAAGGTCTTTAATAAAGTCTTTTTTTCATAAATGTGTTTGCATTTGACCATGTGCTCTTAGTAGGTAAGTGGCATTATTACTTTTACAGAAACCAGGTTTGTTATTTTATCGGTATATGAAACTTCAAGTGAAGGAACTCTATCAATGTAAATCAGCATCTGCTCTTCAATTTACAGTCTCAGTTGGCAATAAGGCACCAAGGTGGGTAAAAGCACCAAGAAGTGAAATAGTTTCCTTGGGGTCACAGTTAGTAGGTGCTAGAGACTGAACTGAAACAGAGTTCTTCCTGGCTTCAAGGTCACTTTTCTGTCCTCTCTTCCAGTGATTCCTAGTTAGCAGTTTGTAGATTCCCTTGGGGGTGGTTACAATTTGCACAACTCTGACAGATATATTATTTTGTTTGACAAAAAGCCATGTGCTTTTGTAGGCTTTTTCCATAGAAATTTGAAAACATCCCGATCATGTACACAACAATTCTAGTGTTCATGCAATGATTACATCAAACTTTGAGCATTTCTGATTAAACACAGTGTGTTATTATACTTTCTTAACCTGTCATCAAATTGTTTCCAAACTACCACAATGGTTGAAATCTGACTGCAAACCAATTCCCAATGTCTGGTCAGATGCATGCACATACCCTCCTTCGTGTTAGCTACAATGCACAAGAGTAGCTCCCTTGTTTTCTTCTGTTATCTTGTAATTTTACCTCTTTAGCTATATTATCACATGATCAAGATGTTACAAATCTAACATTTCCCATTAGCTTCACTCCTTGGACTAGGCTCTGCTATCATCATGCTCTCAAGAAACCTTTTCAGCAGGAAATTAATAATACTGTGAGATTGCATGGTTTTGGTACTCAGGCCTCTTCAGTATCTTCAAAACCCCTTATCCCTCTGATCTGAAGGCAGAGCAAAGAACTCCTCCCAAAGCTTTCATTGAAAGAAGCTCGTAGATTAGTCAACTCTTCATTTCCCACAAGTTGTACTCAGTGGACTAGACTCCACTATTCCCTTATGCCAGGTAGCTTCTTTTCCTGGCACCTCTCCCCTCAAAATTTTTCAGCTTTCTTTTTTTTTAAACAAATGCTTTATTAACTTCTGTTTTACATCATTCATTTCCGCCAGATTTTGAGTTACAATCATTTTCCCCCCATTATTCCCCTACCCAACCTCCCAGAATAGTAATCCCACAAGATATCGCTTCCTCCAATCTGCTCTCTCCTATACCTTCTCCCATACCCCCTTCGACTTTTCCATTAGAGGAAGGTGAGTCTTTGCCTGCACATCTTATCTCCCTATTACAAGCAAAAGAGTAAATAATAGTATTTATATATATTTGAAACATTTAATGTTACGACCTCAGATTTCAGATCCATTTCCTTCCTCCCTTGTCACCCATTCCCTCTTGGGAGATAAGTAATTCAGTATATGTTGTACATGTCTAGCTATGCAAAACATTATCCTAGTAGATATATTGTACAAGGCTGCTTATAATTCCCTCCCACTCATCCCACCCCCCACCTGGTCCATTCCCTACATGATCCTGTCCCTCTTTATAGTGGGTACTTCCAACCTCCCCTCCCCCCAAGGATGCCCTCCCATCCATCATCCCTCCTCCCATCCCCCTTCCCCCTATCCTGCTGCAGGTTGAGATATCCCATTTAGTTTGTATGTCATTTTCTCCCTGAACCAAATTCAATGTGAATGTGGTTTTCCCTTTTTAGCCTTCCTTATTCTCTCCCTCTTTTGCAACCATTTCCCCTTGCTTCTTCTGCATGGGATAGTTTACACTACCCTGTCTCTCCCCATCTCCTCTTGCCACTTTCCTCTCTCACCTCATAATTTCATCCCATGAGTATTCTCCCTTCCCAACAAATTCAACTTATGCCCTCTATCCATATATAACTGTAACCATATACACACACATTCACATATGTATTCATATGACCACACACCCTTCTTCCATTATTTTCATAGTGAGAAAGATATCATCAGTCACAGTGATTGCTTTTCCATATAGGAATGTAAATAGTTCAACTTTGATAAGTTCCTTTTGATTTCTTTGCCCTGATTACCTTCTCAGGCATCTCTTCCTTCTTGTGTCTGGATGTCAAATTTTCTATTCAATTCTGGTTTTTTCCTCAAGAATGCTTGAAAGTCCTCTATTCTACTGAATGACCATATTTTCCCCTGAAACAAAATACTCAGTTTGGCTGGGTAGGTGACCCTTGGGTTCATTCCCAGTTCTTATGCCTTCTGGAATATCATATTCCATGCCCTTCCATCCCTCAGTGTAGAAGCTGCCAGGTCCTGGGCTATTCTGATTGTGTTTCCACAATATTGAAATTGTTTCTTCCTGGCTGCTTGGAGTATTTTCTCCCTGATCTGGGGATTCTGGAACCAGGCTATAATATTCCTGGGAGTTTTCTTTTTGGGATCTTTTTCAGGAGGTGAATGGTGGATTCTTTCAACTTCTATTTTGCCCTCTGGATCTAAAACATCAGGGCGGTTTTCCTTGAGAATTTCTTGGAGGGTGATTTCTAGGTTCTTTCTTTGATCATGGCTTTCAGGTAGTCCAATAATTTTTTAATTGTCTCTCCTGGATCTATTTTCCAGGTCAGTGATTTTTCCCATGAGATATTTCACATTGCCTTCTAATCTTTCATTTGTTTGGATCTGCTTAACAGCATCTTGATTTCTCATAAAGTCATTAGCTTCCATTTGCTCAGTCTAACTCTGAAGGAATAAATCTCCTCAGTGAACTTTTGAGATTCTTTTTCCATCTGGCAAATTCGACTTTTTAAGGCATTCTTCTCCTCATTGCCCTTTTGGGCCTCCTTTGCCATTTGAGTTGGTCTATTTTTTAAGGTGTTGTTTTCCTCAGTCAGGCTGTTGACCCTCATTTCATACTTTTCCTGCATCCTTCTCATTTCTCTTTCTAATTTTTCCCCCACTTCTCTTATTTGATTTTTAAAGTCCTTCTTAAGGTCCTCTGGCCTGCAACCTGCTCATGTTTTCCCCTGGGGCTTTTGGAGCAGGACTTCTGACCTCACAGTCCTTTTCCCGCTCTATGCCCCCAAAATAGGAGTCTAGGGTTGCATTTTCTGTTTCCTTTGCCTTGGCATGTTGCCACTTAATTGCTTGACTTTTGGGCTTGTTGCCACACTATGGCTTTAAGGCCAGCTAGAGGAATTTTCGTCCCGAATATGTGGGGGGCAACTTCCGTTTCTGGCAAGCTGTAAACCCACCCATGACTTCCACCCTAGATCACAATCCAGATCCAGGGAGGTTAAAGCAAGAGCGATTACCCCCCACGACTGATCGCTGGATCTCCCTACAAATTTGCAGGCTGGGAGTGGGAGCTGCCTCTGAAAACTACAAAATGGTGTTTGTCCTCAGTGGCTTCTAGCCCCCAGGGAAGGGAGCCCACGCATTCCCTAATACCAGTCCCAAAATCCATAGGACACTAACCTCTTACTTTGTCCTAGGCAAGTCTATGTTGATAATTCTGGAGTCGCCACAGCTCCTGGTGTTCTGGGGTTCCTCCAGCTGGCTGCTGGCCCTGCCACCCTGGGGCTAAAACCTCAGCTCATGTGGACCTGGGCTCGGCTCGGCTCCTGCGCTCTGCGCGCTGCATGCTGCCAGGTCCCAGACCACTGCGCTGGTCCTTCCTGCAGGGCTGCTGGGCTGTCCTCAGTGGGAGTTTAGCTTCTCTGTGTCATTCTGTGGGTGCTGGGGCTCCAGAAGTTGTTCAGAGTCCCCTTTTACATCGTTTGGGGGGAATCTGGGGGCAGAGTGGCTTGGATGAGCTGTTTCTACTCCGCCATCTTGGCTCCGCCCCCCCCCCCTTTTTTTTTTTTTGAGGGCAATTGGGATTAAGTAACTTGCCTAAGGTCACACGGCTAGGTTTTTGTTTGTGTGTGCGTTAAGTGTCTGAGGCCAGATCCGAACTCAGGTCCTTCTGACTCCAGGGCTGGCGCTCTACTCACTGCGCCACCTAGCCGCCCCTATCAGCTTTCTTTTGTGCATTGTCTGCCTCCATTATAGTGTAAACTCCTTGAGGGTGGGAAATATCTTTATTTTTTAAAAAGCATATCTTTACCATTTAGCACTATACCTAGCACACAGTAGGTACTTTAAAAAAGTTTATTGACTGACAAATATTTGAGTTCTTGCAGCACAAATTTCAGCTGATTCAAAACCATTATCTCTGGGCATTGGCATTATAAGCCATCTTGAAACTATCAAAGACTATAACAAATGCTTCACAGAGAGAGACTTTATATTGTCCACAGTTGCAAGACTAGGACTATTTTCCCATTTAAACTTATCTTCTACTTAGGTTACTATTCTTGTATCTGGCAGATTTTCAAGTAACAGTGTAGCTAGAGTGCCAGCGGTAGAAGAAAAAAAAATTCTATCTGAAGGGATTCTTTCATTACAAGGAAAGTTTGTATAGAAATAAAAGTGAAGCAATGTATGTAATGGGACTGTGAGGACCTTATCATTTAATGCTATGCTTGTCATTAGCTACTAGAAAAGTAAATATTTTGCATCATAATTAGGTTTTTTTCACTGATTGGTTTCGTGGCTAAAAATAAAAAAAATAATTTCTATTTCTCAGCAAGTGGGCTTATAAAACTCTCCTACTATTTTCTACCTTTCATTTGTATTGCGTGAATGGGCATTTTCAGTTTATTCTTGTTTTAAATCGAAATACAGAAATAAACTTGGCACAGAGCCAGATTGAAGACTGAATTTACTAATGAGTCAAATATTGCAAACCTTTGTTCAAATAAAAAAGTCCAGCATGAAAATCAAATTCCTATATTAGTATTATATTATGTTTAAGCATCTTCTAGTTTGTGCTTAGTTCATTAAAATATCATTTGTATGCAACAAAATTTGCAAAATGAAGAAACTAAATGTGAAATTTTATAGATAATAGTATGCATATGAAATCTTGCTGGATTTTTTTCTTTTAATTCTTATAGACTGTCCCATATAAAAATTTGTAATTATTAGAGTTTTATCATTTTATAGTTAGTTTTATGATCTATATTTTATCATTATTATTACATAATATAACTTAATTTGGTACTTTTGGGTGCAAATGTTGTAACTATAGTTCTTGTTGAATAATACTTATTGAATAAATCTAAAAGAATATCGTGAGTAGTATATTAAATTACCTGGGTTTCACAACACAATTTTCTTTTTTGTTAGAAGTGGTTCATAGAATAGAAAAAACAAGTATCTACTGTACAGTGTCATATGGCAGCCTTATTATTTACATTTGATGACCACAGGAAGAAGGCAGAGATGGGAAGAAATGGCAGGTGAGGGTCATGGCTGTGTCATGGGAGAGGGACAGAATACTTTCATAGAAGGAAGAGTCAGGGCACCTCCCAGTACAGGGCCTAAAGAAAAGCATGAGATGTTGGAGCTTGGGTGGGAAAGAAGTGTACCTATCCCATGTTGGCTCCTGACACAAAGCCCTGATCACTCTGCCTTAGTTATTGCACTGCAGATTAGCTGACGAAAGCTAGTGCTTGGCTATGCAACCAACAAATCTATGTTTATAAATTCCTGAACTTCTGAAAAGGTTAAATTCCTGAATTACTTTAACTCTTCCAGAAAAAATATTTGAGGTAACCTTAAGAATATTCAACTTGGCTGGCAGAGCCAAGATGGCAGAGTAAAAACAGCACTTCCAATGTGCTCCCCCTCACACCACTTCCAAACAATGTAAAGGTGGACTCTGAAGAGCTTCTGGAGCTCTAGCACCCACAAAATGACACAGAGAAGCTAACCTCCCGATGAGGACAGCCCAGAAGCCCTGCAAGGAGTGGCCAGCGAAGCACAGCACAACACTCTGGGAGCTGAGCCCAGGCCCACATGAGCCATGGTTTTAGCCCCAGGGTGGCTGGGCCTGCAGCCAGCTGGAGGGACCCCAGAACACCTCAGCTGTGGCTATTCCAGAATTATCAACACAGATATGCCTAGGACAAAGTGAGAGGTTAGTTCCCTATGGACTTTGGGACCAGTATTTGGGGAATGTGTCAGCTTCTTCCCCTGGGGACAAGAAGCTGCTGAGGATTCACAGCACAGAAGCCATTTTGCAGCTTCAGTGGCAGCTTCAGCTCCTGATCTACGAACCGCAGGGAGATCCAGCAATCAGTCTGGGGGTTAATTGCTCTTGCTTTAACCTGCTTGGATATGGATTGTGGTCTGGGGTGGGGGGAAGTCTAGGGTGGGTATCTAGCTTGCCAGAGCATGTGGAGGCTTTACAAAGGCACCCAAATCCGGAAGTTGTGAAGACCCCACATTTGGGAAGGAAGCTCCTCTGTCTGATGGCAGAGTCCTACTGTGGCAACAAGCCCAAAAATCAAGTAATTAAGTGGCAACATGCCTAGGAAAAGGAAACAAAATAAACAGAAAAATGCAACATTAGACTCCTATTTTGGGGGCAAAGAAGACCAAAGCATAGAACAGGAGGAGGTCTGTGAGGTCAGAACCCCTGAAACAAAAGCCCCAAATGAAAATATGAGCAGGTTACAGGCTACAGAGGACCTTAAGAAGGATTTTTAAAACCAAATAAGAGAAGTGGAGGAAAAATTGGAAAGAGAAATGAGAAGGATGCAGGAAAAGTATGAAATGAGGGTCAACAGCCTGACTGAGAAAAATAACACCTTAAAAAATAGACTAACTCAATTGGCAAAGGAGGCTCAAAAGGGCAATGAGGAGAAGAATGCCTTAAAAAGCTGAATTTGCCAGATGGAAAAAGAATCTCAGAAGCTCACTGAGGAGATTCATTCCTTCAGAGTTAGACTGGAGCAAATGGAAGCTAATGACTTTATGAGAAATCAGGATGCTGTTAAACAGATCGAAACAAATAAAAGAATAGAAGGCAATGTGAAATATCTCATTGGAAAAACCACTGACCTGGAAAATAGATCCAGGAGAGATAATTTAAAAATTATTGGACTACCTGAAAGCCATGATCAAAGAAAGAACCTAGAAATCACCCTTCAAGAAATTCTCAAGGAAAATTGCCCTGATGTTTTAGATCCAGAGGGCAAAATAGAGGTTGAAAGAATCCACAGATCACCTCCTGAAAAAGATCCCAAAAAGAAAACTCCCAGGATTATTATAGCCAGGTTCCAGAATCCCCAGATCAAGGAGAAAATACTACAAGCAGCCAGGAAGAAACAATTTCAATATTGTGGAAACACAATCAGAATAGCCCAGGACCTGGCAGCTTCTACACTGAGGGATCAAAGGGCATGGAATATGATATTCCAGAGGGCAAAAGAGCTGGGATTAAAACCAAGAATCACCTACCAGCAAAACGGAGTACCTTGTTTCAGGGAAAAATATGGTCATTCAGTGGAAAAGAGGACTTTCAAGCGTTCTTGAGGAAAAAACCAGAGTTGAATAGAAAATTTGACATTCAGACACAAGAAGCAAGAGATGCCTGAGAAAGTAATTGGGGAAAAGAAATCAAAAGGAATTTATCAAAGTTGAAATATTTACATTCCTACATGGAAAAACAATAACTGCGACTGATGAAACCTTCCTCATTATGAAAATAGTTGAAGAAGGGTATATGGGCATATGAATACATATGTGAATGTGTGTATATATGTTTACAGGTATACATGGATAGAGGGCACAGGTTGAATTTGGTGGGAAGGGATGATACTTAAGGGGTGAAGTTAAGAGGTGAGAGAGGAAAGTGGCAAGAGGAGATGGGGAAAGACAGGGTAGCGTAAACTATCTCACGTAGAAAAGGCAAGGGGAGGTAGTTGCAGGGGAGGGGAAGAACAGGAAGGCAAAAAGGCAAAACCATATTATTCTCATTGAATTTGGCTCAGGGAGAGAATGACATACATACTAAATGGGATATTTCACCCTGCAGGAGAGTAGGGGGAAGGAGGATGAGAGGGATGGAGGGGAGGGCATGCTGAGGAGAGGGGAGGTTGGAAGTACCCACTTTCGAAGAGGGACAGGATCAAAGTAGGGAATGGACCAGGTGGGGGGTGGGATGGCTGGGAAGGAAATATAAGCAGTCTTTTACAATATATCTACTATGGTAATGTTTTGCATACATGTACAACACACACTGAATTACTTATCTTCCCAGAGGGAGTGGGTGACAAGGGAGGAAGGGAATGGATCTGAAATTCGACATTTTAAAATTAAATGTTTCAAATGCATATAAATACTATTATTTATACTATTATGCATGTAATTGGGAGGTAAGATGTGCAGGCATTGGGGCACAGAGATTCACCTTGTCCTAATGGCAAAGTCGAAGGGGGTATGGGAAAAGATATGGAAGAGAGCAGATTGGATGAGGTGATATCTTGTGGGACTGCTATTCTGGGGTGGTGGGTAGGGGGAAAATGGGGGGAAATTGTAACTTAAAATCTGGCTGAAATGAATGATGTAAACCAGAAGTTAATAAAGCATTTGTTAAAATTAAAAAAAAAAGAATATTCAACTTGGTCTCTAAATACCTAAATTTTGAGATCTAAATTTTGAGATCTACTTCCCAGCTATAGGACCCTGGGGAAGTCATTGAACTTCTCTGAGTTTCAGTTTCCACACCTATAAAATAGAGATAACAATATTTGAATGTCCTTCTATATCAGATCATGAGGAAAATAATACTGTAAACTTTAGGACACTATGTAAATAAGCTCTTATTAATTATTATACGCTCACTACTTAGTCTTTCATTCTAAATACTCAGGTCTTAACCTAGCTATTACAAACTGTTAAAAATACTTCCAATTAAAAATTAATAACTGAGAACAAATCTTTAAATGTACTCCCAATTTCAAGCTAGGCCATCCCATTCCATTTGGTGAGCCTACAAATGAATCTTAGATTTATAGTTGAAAGAACCTTAAATGTCAACTAGTCAACTAGTCAATCTAGTCAAACTAGTCAATCAGATCTTAAAAGGAGGAAATTGAAATTCAGAAAATTAAGTGATTTGTCCATGATCATAAAGTTAGTACTTAGTTTCTGGGAATGGACCTTTTGTCATATCCTTAGTAAGGGCCTACCTAACCTGCCCTGGTTGTTTGATATCAGAACAGATAGAATAATTTGCAATGTTTTTCCACCACCACTGGTCTTTAGTTTGGACTACCATGGCTAATTAATGTAGCAAAATTTTCTAGTCTAGAAGCTGTGTGGAAGAGGAATAAATAAAGCTATTTTGTAAATATGACAAGAGCCACATGGGCTACTAGAGATGGCAGAGGGAATCATGTTGGGTTTGGACAAAAGGCACATTTGAAATTTAGTGAATTGCTTTTTTCCTCTTGGGGGTAAGGGGCATTATTTATATTTTAATAAGAGATTTCAGAAAAGGAACTCAGAAAAGAAATGTTTTAAAATGATGGGCATTTAGAAAGCCAGTACATGAGTTAAAGAGCAGCCTGCTTATTTTTGGTTTCTGGCAAAATCATTTTGAGGAATACAAACCATCTGAGTTCACAAAACAAAAGCTTGAGTTCCAACATTATGGACTTTGAGCAGATTTCACTGCTTTCTCTAGAACAGAAATTTGAATGGAAACAAACAAAGTTTTAGACACAACTGAAAAGAAGACTGATCATGCCTGAGGCCCACAAGAGTCTCCAGCTGGGAAATCTGAAATGTCAGCAGTAAGAAGAGGGACACATTCTTCACTCTCTTTCCCCATTAGGCAACGGAATGCCACGCTTGATTGTCAGAGGATTTACAAAACCCTGGCAGACTCTAAAAGTTCAAAGGAACAACTATGTTTTAGTTTAGATGTTAAAATAAACAAACAAACAAATAAGTAAATGAATGAATGAATAAATAAAAGACCTGTTTTTATATTCTTATGTTTTCCTCTTTCTAACTGGTAGGAGGGAATGAAAACTGTAGCTGAACCAAAATTGTTTCACATAGAAGCCTTCTGTTTGTGGTGGTTACTGGCCTAATGACCAACAGAGCTTAAATTGATAGCCCTACCGGCCGAGCTTACTCTGAAACATGAAATTTTAAGACACATAAGTATTTGTTTACTTGTCTTTTCCTCTTCAGCCTCACTAATAAACTTCCACGGGACTTCCCTGACACTCATTTCTTTCCTGGATCCCACAGTTATACCTGGGCAGTCGTCACCACCATCTTTCCCCAGTGTATACCAGAGAAGCTGGGAGTGGAGTGTCCGTGTCAGAGGACTCCAAAGCAATTGAATTCTTGCCTTTGTGGCAGGACCTGCTAAACTCCAACTGCCAAAATTCATTCCATGATGTCTGGTTTCTAACTGCTTTTGTCTCACTTTCCCATAATGCATTGGGAGTGGGTTTGTTTTTTTTAACTCAACCTTCAATTTCATTGGTTTATAAAGCTCTCATCCAGAAACTACTTCTGCCAACACAGAGCAGCATCTTTCCCTGCAAGGTATAGTCCTGGAGAATTGCCTGGGGGCACTTTGAGGTCAAATGACCAGTCTAGGGTGAAATCTGTGAATCTGTGGCAGAGAAAAGAGACATGAACATCATATGCTACTGTCTCATAGGCCAGCTCTTTATCCACACTGCCAGGATGCACTCATATTTACCATTTAAAATATAAGCAACTGCAAGTTCCACCCTCCTTTTGTGAATGTGAACAAACAGGCATTTTCCTGTAAGGAACTATATTCATTAATACTGGTTTAGGAAAAGAGTTCAGAAAATATGCTCCCCTCCCCTCTTTGCAGAAGTGGCAGAGTCCAGGTGTGGAATATTGCCTCCACTGTCAGATGGGGCTGATGTTTTCCTGCTCTTTTTTTTCTCTTTTTCTAAAATAGTTGTTAGAAGGTAAGGGAGAAAGATACATAGCAGGAATGAAGGAGATATAAAAAGCAAATGGTATCAATAAAACTAAAATTAAATTTTTGAAAAAAGAAATGTATGTATGCATTTACAAATGAGCAATTACTTGCTTTCCCATTCCATATATGTAAGATCCCTCAGCATAGGAAGTAATGAACAAAAATTTCTGAGTGGATGTTAGGGTATAGCTAATATTATAGTTTAGGTTTATTGAGCCTATGGCATATTTTAGATTCGACAGGATGGTTTGGGAGAGTTGAATTAAATCAGAAATTCAAGCCTAAGAAAAAACTTATTGGCATCTTTGTTCTTTATTATACCATGAAACCTCTTATGTGCTCATGGTCACCTGTGCAAAAGGATGACACCCTGGGCTCTGGAGATATATATATATATATATATATATATATATATATATATATATATACACACACATATTGTGCATGTGCCAAGTCTACCTGGGTGAGTTGGCACACCCATGCCATTGTATATGTAATTTTGACTTTGGGGAACTTGCAGATAATTGTTTTTTAGAATCCATCCAAGGTCATGAAAAAGACTCCTATCTTTATGAGAACTGGCCTCCCCAACTTTACAGTTAGTCAGGGACTAAAGCAAACACTCTCTCTACTTCCTCTTTTCCCTCCTTTGTACTCAACCAATTAAATGCCACAAACATGGATTCTTAGAGTAAAAGAACCATATTAATGCCTTTTCTTACCTATTAATCACAGCTCTAGAACCCCACTTGGTTGGCTGGAACACCAGAATGGAAGCTTCATGTTAAGAATCATGGTATAAGAGAGTTTTTTTTTGTTTTTTATATTTGAAACATTTAATTTTAAGACCTTGAATTTCAGATCCATTCCCTTCCTCCCTTGTCACCCATTCCCTCTGGGAAGATAAGTAATTCAGTATATGTTGTACATGTCTAGCTATGTAAAACATTAGCATAGTAGATACATTGTACAAGGCTGCTTATAATTCCCTCCCACCCATTCCACCCCCCACCTGTTCCATTCCTTACTTGATCCTGTCCCTCTTCTATAGTGGGTACTTCCAACCTCCCTTCTCCCCAAGAATGCCCTCCCCTCCATCATCCCTCCTCTCATCCCCCTTCCCCCTATTCTGCTGCAGGTTGAGATATCCCATTTAGTATGTATGTCATTCTCTCCCTGAACCAAATTCAATGAGAATGTGGTTTTGCCTTTTTGCCTTCCTATTCTTCCCCTCCCCTGTAGCCACTTCCCCTTGCTTCTTCTACATGAGATAGTTTACCCCCATCTCCTCTTGCCACTTTCCTCTCTCACCTCATAATTTCACCCCTTAAGTATCATCCCTTCCCAACAAATTCAACCTATGCCCTCTACCCATATATAACTGTAAACATATATACACACATTCACATATGTATTCAAATGACTATACACCCTTCTTCCATTATTTTCATACTGAGAGAGGTTTCATCAGTCACAGTTATTGTTTTTCCATGTAGGAATGTAAATAGTTCAACTTTGATAAGATCCTTTTGATTTCTTTTCCCTGATTACCTTCTCAGGCATCTCTTGCTTCTTGTGTCTGGATGTCAAATTTTCTATTCAACTCTGGTTTTTTCCTCAAGAATGCTTGAAAGTCCTCTATTCCACTGAATGACCATATTTTACCCTGAAACAAAATACTCAGTTTTGCTGGGTAGGTGACCCTTGGGTTCATTCCCAGTTCTTTTGCCCTCTGGAATATCATATTCCATGCCCTTCAATCCCTCAGGGTAGAAGCTGCCAGGTCCTGGGCTATTCTGATTGTGTTTCCACAATATTGAAATTGTTTCTTCCTGGCTGCTTGTAGTATTTTCTCCTTGATCTGGGGATTCTGGAACCTGGCTATAATATTCCTGGGAGTTTTCTTTTTGGGATCTTTTTCAGGAGGTGATCTGTGGATTCTTTCAACCTCTATTTTGCCCTCTGGATCTAAAACATCAGGGCAATTTTCCTTGAGAATTTCTTGAAGGGTGATTTCTAGGTTCTTTCTTTGCTCATGGCTTTTAGGTAGTCCAATAATTTTTAAATTGTCTCTCCTGGATCTATTTTCCAGGTCAGTGGTTTTTCCCATGAGATATTTCACATTGAAGGAATCTGAAGGAATGAATGAATCTCCACAGTGAGCTTTTGAGATTCTTTTTCCATCTGGCAAATTCAGCTTTTTAAGGCATTCTTCTCCTCATTGCCCTTTTGGGCCTCCTTTGCCATTTGAATTAGTCTATTTTTTAAGGTGTTGTTTTCCTTAGGCTGTTGACCCTCATTTCATACTTTTCCTGCATCCTTCTCATTTCTCTTCCCAATTTTTCCTCCACTTCTCTTATTTGATTTTTAAAGTCCTTCTTAAGGTCCTCTATGGCCTGTAACCTGCCCATGTTTTCTTTTGGGGCTTTTGGAGCAGGATTTCTGACCTCACAGTCTTCCTCCTATTCTATGCTTTGATCCTCTTTGCCCCCAAAATAGGAGTCTAATGTTGCATTTTCCTGTTTAATTTGTTTCCTTTGCCTTGGCATGTTGCCACTTAATTACTTGACTTTTGGGCTTGTTTCTACAGTAGGACTCTGCCACCAGACAGGGGAGCATCCGTCCCGAACATGTGGGGGGACAACTTCCGTTCCTGGCAAGCTGGATACCCACCCCACAACCTCCACCCCAGACCACAATCCAGATCCAGGGAGGTTAAAGCAAGAACAATTACCCCCCAAGACTGATCGCTGGATCTCCCTACAATTTGCTGGCCAGGAGCTGCAGCTGCCACTGAAAACTACAAAATGGCATGTCTCCTCAGCGGCTTATATCCCCCAGGGGAGGAGGCCAATATGTTCCCCAAATACTGGTCCCAAAGTCCATAGGGCACTAACCTCTCACTTTGTCCTAGGCATGTCTGTGTTGATAATTCTGGAATCGCCACAGCTGCTGGTGTTCTGGGGTTCCTCCAGCTGGCTGCTGGCCTGGCCACCCTGGGGCTAAAACTGTGGCTCAGGTGGACCTAGGCTCGGCTCTCTGCTCACTGTGCACTGTGCTGCTGGCTCCCAGAGTGCTGCACTGGTCCTTCCTGCAGGGCTGCTGGGCTGTCCTCAGCGGGAGATTAGCTTCTCTGTGTCGTTCTCTGGGTGCTGGGGCTCGAGAAGTTGTTCAGAGTCCCCTTTAACATAGTTTGGAGGTGATCTGGGGGGAGAGTGGCTTGGACGAGTTGTTTCTACTCCGCCATCTTGGCTCCGCCCCCGGTATAAGAGAGTTTTAAAGCATGTGCTCCAGCCACATGGATCTATTTGCCATTTCCTCAACACACCTTGGCTGCCTTCCATCATTGTTCCACATGGGGCACCTTCTCCTGGCCTTCCTGACATCTCCCTGTTGAAATCCTACCTGTCCGTCATGAGCAAATCACATATCACCTTCTCCATGAAACTTTGTCTGTTTATCCCAGATGCAAATGATTTCCACTTTCCTTTGAACTCCTAGAATGTTTTGGGTACTTCTCAGATGACACTTATGCCCTATTATCTGCATTTACAGTTATTTGTGTACAGGCTTTAACTGCCTTATTAGATCATAAGCTCCTTGAAGCACATTAAGTTTTTGGCACAGAGTAAGAGCTTAATAAATACTTTTTTCATTCATTTATTGAAGGTAGGGGCTGTATGTTATACACACACACACACACACATATATCATACATGTGTATGTGAATATATATAATATAAATATGCACACACACACACACACACACACACACACACACACACACACACACACACATATATATATATATATATATATATATATATATATATATATATATATATATATCCTCCACACCAATATCTAACACAATGACTTTTTAAAAAATACATATCCACTATTGTTCAATGAATTAAGTAGTTCCACTTACCACAGTGAACACAAATGAAACACAAGAGACCTGAGGGATGAAGGGCTGAATCAACTTTCTTCTAAATACTTAATTAGAGCTAAGTAACCAGCCAATTCAGCATGCTTATTATCTGCCATTTGGAAAAATCTGCAATATCCCACTGTCTAGAAGGCCTCTTCAAACTTTCACAATCTCTGGAGCCTGACCTAATCAGAACTTTCCTTCTTGGTTTTTTTTTTAAGTACTAATTCTCTGGGCTTCTAATTCTTAGCACCAAATTCCATTTCCTCAAGAGCTACCCATCTATATTGTCTCTTCAGTTGATTTTTGCTATGCCCAAGAATATCTTCAATTAGCTCAAAGCAAGGTAATTAGGCTCCTAAGCTGCTACCTCTACTGATGGATCAGAGTTCCTCACCCTCCAGGACCTGAGTTCTAATTGACTTCACTTAGTTTTCTGTGAACCCTTGGCCAAGCACTTTTGATTCTGTGTCTAAAAGAGTTTCTTATAGACAGTTTCTGTATCTAAAAGAGGTCTTATTACCAGTCAGATGAGATCTATGATTTGTTGAATGTAAGAATACAAGATTTGATGGGGATGGAGTTGCAGTGGGAGAGGGAGGGGGAAACAACTACCTTTGGGTGGCCATGCAAGGGTGGGGCAGAGGAGAGAGGACTGTTGATATAGATGGTTTCTCCAGACCAGGGACACTCCTCAGGCTTGGTCTCAGGGAACAGCTATCTGAGAAAGTTATTTCTGGGCTAATCTGCAACCTTGATCTGTCCCCATCCATCCAACTCTATGCTTAGCATTTTGCTTTCACTCTGGTCACTAACCTTATCTACCAAGTCTTCTCTGAAGATTTAGAGGTAGATGATGGCACAGTGGATAGAGTGCTGGGTCTGGAGTTAAGAAGGCCTGCTTTCAAATAGGGATTCAGACATGTACTAGCTCTCTGATCTCAAGCAAGTCACTTAAGTGTAGTTTCCTCAACTATAAAGTGGGGATAATAATATCATAATTAATACTAGTTATTCTTAATAACATACACCTCATGGGCTTGTTGTGAGAATCAAATGAGATGGTTTTTTAAATTTTATTTTTAATTTAAAAACAAGCACTTCTATAATTACAGTAAAAAATGACATACATGAAACTGTAAATCTGATATTCACAACATGCTATTCCTTTCAAATACACAACAAAATTATTATGTAAATTTCTTTTTTTCCTTTTTATTTTCTTCCCTCTCCCCCATCCTATAGAAAAAATCCACTGATAACCATCTGAAAGAGCTCCCAGGAGGAAATATCATAGCTAAGTTTCAAAGCTCCCAGGTTAAGGACAAAATATTGTGTGTGTGTGCAAAATTATTCTATACATACTTCTATTTATCAGTTCTTCCTCTGGATGCAGAGAGCATCTTTCTTCTTATGTCCTTTATAGTTAATTTAGGTATTTATAATAGATAATATAACTTATTTGCTCAAAGTTGTGCTTAAAATATCTGTTAAAAAGTGCATGCTTATTCCCTCCCCTCTCTCTGCTTAACACACCTTTAAACATTTCCTTTTATTCTCTTTGCTTTGCTACACTGCCCCTTATCTTTCAACACCATATACATCCATGCTGCTAGAACTAACCCTGGTACATTTTGGAATAGGATTGGTTTACAGGAAAAATAATAGATTCAGAAATGGTACAAAGGAATTTCCATACTTAAACAGCTATCTAACCAATCTTAGATACTGGCTGGTCTCAAAGCTTACTAATGTAATCTAACTCTAAGCAAAATAATTTTACCAGTTTTTATGGGGAGTATTTTAGTCTTGGCTTCACCAATCAATTAATCAATGAATAAGCACTTATGAAGTGCCTACTACATGCCGGGCACTGTGCATTTTGTGGGGATACAAAGGTAAAAATGAAAGCATTCCTGCTCTCAAGGAGCTTACATTCACAGGGAGAGAAAATATGTATATACCCAAATATACACCAAATAAATACAAGGTAATTTTTAAGATGAGACACTAGCAGCTTGGGGTCATTAGGAAAGCTTCATGTAGAAGGTGGTACCTGTACAGAGCTTTGGAAAAACCCCAACACCCCAAGGAATTCTAGGAGGCAGAGGTGAGGCTGGAGTTAACTGGCCATCTGCCATGTTCTAATTAGGATCCCTAAATTCTGACCACAAACTCCTTTTCTTCTCCATTCCCCACATGGAAGCAACGACAAAAGGCAGCGCTCCACTTAATGGATTTTACAGCTTTCCAGGGCCTTGGTTACAGCTTTGCATTTTATCCTCTGTTAATCGAGCAAGATTTTTGTTTTATCCAGATTCTTTTGCCAACTTGCAAACTCTTTTCATTTCATTAGGACCAAACTTGCCAGACAGGCTGATGGAAAGGCAAAATGTCATGGCGTGTCACTAGTTCTTTATTCTTTTGATGTGGAAAAAGACAACACAATCATTTTAAGTCTTATCCCACCTTTTTGCAATTGATAAAGCCAAACATCTAAAGAAATCAAACAGTCAGGCAATGCTTATGCATTTCACTGAGACCATGCCTATTGAAAGGGCAGATTTAATTTGGGTTCCCTCATCATGCTTCACTTACTCAGTTGTTTTCTCTTGGGGGCAGTGAGTTTCACTGTCTTCTTCAATTCAGACTTTGTAGATATCTGAATCTCAGACATTTCTGTATTGCCAGACATCTTTTCAGGATGAGCAGTGTAGAGAGTTGCCTTAGGAGTCCCTAGGGTTCTGCTCTGGACAGTGGGTCCTGATTCAACACCAAGACACCAGGGAACAAAAAGTTGAAACCAGAAATAGTTGTGCCAGAAATAAGAGTAGTTTCTTCATTGCTTTTGGGAAATGGGACAGAGGGTGCACTCAAAATAGTCTTTCTTTTTTCCCTTTTGGATTTTCTTGCTAAGTCCAAATGTTTTTATTCTTTGAATATGCATGATCTTTCTTCAATGTCTTTGAAAGATATTGACCATTGAAAGGTTTTAATGACCATTTAGATCAGAAACAATGCATATCTATGATAATTAAGGAAGGATAAAAATTTTTGAAATATTTTTTAAAGCAACACAACATTACAGTATCAAGAACATGTTTTCAGATTTATAAGACAAAAAATAGCTAGAAATTTTGCAAAGGGATAGATAAATAGAGATATATATGTACACACACATATATCATATACCTATATATAGTCATCTTATCCTCATAACAACCCTATGATATATGTTATTATTAAAATCATTTTACAAATGAGGAAATTGAGGCAATCAGAGATTAACTGACTTGATCAGGGTCACATGGGGGGTAAGGCAGGATTTTGAAGACAGGTCTTTTGAATTCAGGTTCAACTTTCTATCCACTGTGCCATGTAGCTGCTTAGGTCAGTAGGAAGGGGAAAATCTGAATTAAAGCATGAGGATATTGACTATCCTGTATTTGTGTGTGTGTGTGTGTATGTGTGTGTGTGTGTACATTTATATCATACCATACATATTATATCATAGCTTATATTATAATATGTTATGTTATGCTATGCTATATTATATTATGTTATTATATTGTCATACACCAAGTACTGTGCAAAGGGCTTTATCTCACATATAATATCTCACTTGATCCTCACAACTACCCTAGGAGACAGGTGTGATTATTATCTCCATCTTACAATTGGAGAAAATGAGTCTGATCAAAGTTAAGTGATTAGCCCAGGGTTGTACAATAAGTGTCTGAAGATGAATTTTGTGAACATCATCTAATAAAATCGAGTTCTGACCCTACCACTAATTTACTAACTGATCTCAGGCAAATCCTTTCACAAGTAAAAGATGGGGAAAGTGTGACTACATAAGAGTTCATCTGAAAAAATATAGGGGTTTTGGTAAATAGGAAGTTTCATATAAATCAATGTGGTACTAAAAATAAATAATTGGAAAACCTTAAAAAGAACTGCAAAAATAAAAATAAAGAGAGATTGAGGAAAAATTATGGGAGAAAAGTCTCCGAGAAAATTATGAAAAGAAAGTCAAACAATTGGAAATAGAAAATAAAAAAACTTAAGAAAGAAAATAATTCCTTGAAAATTAGAATTGGATAAGGGGAAGCTAATGACATTCTAAGACACCAAGAAATCATAAAACAAAATCAAAAGAATGAAAAAATAGAAGATAAAGTGAAACATCTTATCAGAAAAGCAACCAATCTGGAGAACAGATCAAAGATAAATAATATAAGAATAGTTGGATTGCCTAAAAATTATGATTAATAAAAAGAATCTTGATACAATATTAGAAAAAATTACCAAGAAAAAACTGCCCTGAAGTTCTAGAACAAGAAGACAAAGTAGAAATAGAAAAAAATCTACCAATCACCACCTGAAAGAGATCCCAAGAGGAAAACTTATAGGAATATCATAGTCAAGTTTCAAAATTCCCAGGTTAAGAAGAAAATACTGGAAGTAGCAGGAAAAAAACAATTTAAATATTATGGAGCTACAATAAAGATTACATAAGACCTAGCAGCTACTACACTGGAGAACCATAAGTCTTGGAATACTATATTCCCATAAAGCAAAAGAACTGGGGTTATGAACATGGTTAACTTATCCAGCAAAATTAAGTATAATCTTGAATGGGGAGGGGGGAGAATATTTAATGAATTAAAAAACTTTCAGGGTTTTGTGACAAATGCCCCAGAACTTAAGGGAAAATTTGACATATAACAACCAGGAGAACCTTTTATAAGGGACCATTTATAAAGACCATTTATAAGGGACTCAATGAGGTCAAACTGTTTACTTCATATATATGAAATATTGGCAGTACTCTTATGACTATCATCATTATTTGAGTACTTGGAAAGAAAGGTGTGGATTGAGCTGAGTTTGATGGAGGTTATTCTAAAAAAGTAAAACTCTGTATGGAGAGATAAATTAGCTCATATAAATGAGGCATAAAATGAAAAAAAATTGACATAGAAGAAGCTAGTAGGAGGGTGGGTGGGTAGTACTATAATCTTATTCTCATCAGGAATGGGTTAAAGAGGGATATATATATATCTATATATCTATATATATATATATATATCTATATATATATATATATCTAGAAGGGTATAAAAGTCTACTAAATTCAGAAAGAAACAAGAGGGCAAGGGGATAGGGTGGTGGGAGAAGATAGGGAAGGGACTCTTAGAGAGGTGGGTAGATTAAAGAAAAGGAGGGCAAGGTAGTGGGTAGAAGTAAAGTAGAAGAATGAGGCAAGATAGGATAGATAGGGCAAGAAGGATTGTGAGGAAAAATAGGAGGGAGGAAAATACACAACAAGTAATTATAGCTGAGAATGTAAATGGGATGAATTTATCCATAAAATAGAAATGATAGCAGATTAAAAATTCAAGTTCACTGATATGTTGCTTTCAGAATAATTCCTTCAGAATTAGATTGGAGCAAATGGAAGCTAATGACTTTATGAGAAATCAAGATACTATTAAACAGATCTAAACAAATGAAAAAATAGAAGGCAATGTGAACTATCTCATTGGAAAAACCACTGACCTGGAAAATAAATCCAGGAGAGATAATTTAAAAATTATTGGACTACCTGAAAGCCATGATCAAAGAAAGAACCTAGAAATCACCCTTCAAGAAATTCTCAAGGAAAATTGCCCTGATGTTTTAGATCCAGAGGGCAAAATAGAGGTTGAAAGAATCCACAGATCACCTCCTGAAAAAGATCCCAAAAAGAAAACTCCCAGGATTATTATAGCCAGGTTCCAGAATCCCCAGATCAAGGAGAAAATACTACAAGCAGCCAGGAAGAAACAATTTCAATATTGTGGAAACACAATCAGAATAGCACAGGACCTGGCAGCTTCTATACTGAGGGATCAAAGGGCATGGAATATGATATTCCAGAGGGCAAAAGAGCTGGGACTGAACCCAAGGGTCACCTACCCAGCAAAACTGAGTATAATGTTTCAGGGGAAAATATGAACATTCAACAAAATAGAGGACTTTCAACCATTCTTGATGAAAAAAACCTAAGTTGAATAGAAAATTTGACATTCAAATGCAAGAAGCAAGAGAAGCATGAGAAGGTAAACAGGGAAACAAAATCATAAGGAACTTATCAAAGTTGAACTATTTCAAAAATTATAATTGTAACTTATGAAACTTTTCTCAGTATGAGGATAGTTGAAGGGAATATAAATATGTGTATGTAAACACACATATATATGTCTATATAGGAGGGTATATGTGTGTATGAATTCATATGTGAGTGTGTGTATATATGTGTACAGGTATACATAGACAGAGGGCACAGGATCAATTGAATAGGAAGGGATGATATTTTTAAAATGAAATTAAGAGGTGAGAGAGAAATATAATGAGAGGAGATAGGGAGAGACAGGATTGGGCAAATTATCTCATGTAACAGAGGTGAGGGAAAACTGTTACAATGGAAGGGAAGAGCAGGAAGGCAAAATGGAATGGGTCAACTTTACTCTCATTGAATTTGGCTTAAGGAGGGAATAACATACACACTAAATTGGGTATCTTACCCTATACGAAAGTAGGGGGGAAAGAGATAAGAGGGGGATGATAGAAGGGAGGGCAGATTGGGGGGGAGGGTAGTTAGAAGCACACACTTTTGAAAAGGGACAGGGTCAAAATAGAAAATAGAACAAGTGCAGGGTGGGATAGGATGGAGGGAAATATAGTCAGTCTTTCACAATATATCCACTATGGAAATGTTCTGCATAACTACACATGTACAACCTATATTGAATTGCTTATCTTCCCAATAAGGATGGTAACAAGGGAAGAAGGGGAAGAATCTGGAATTCAAAATTTTAAAATCTAATGTTTATAAATTATTATTATTATTATTATTTTACATTCAGTTCTAAATAAATTTTAAAATCATGCATTATTTAGGCATTGTGGTATGGAGATCCATCTTGCTCTACTGGAAAGTCGGAGGGGAAGTGGAAGAGGATATAGGAAAGAGCAGATTGGGGGAGGAGGTATTCAGTGGGAACACTGTTTTGGGGTGGTGGGTAGGGGAAAGATGGGGAGAAAATTTGTAACTCAAAATCTTGTGGAAATGAATGCTGTAAACTAAAAATAAACATAAAATTTATTTTTTAAAAAAGTGGAAAATGGAAGAACTATGCTGTTAGCAATATTATTCAATATTGCTTTAGGTCATTTACCTAGACAGAATAAAGTACCTGAGTATATATGCCTACAAAAACAGACACAAGAACTATCTGAGCATAAACATAAAACATTTTTACACAAATAAACTCAGATCTAAATAACTGAAGTAACATTTATTGTTCATGGGTAAAGTCAATGTAATTTTAAAAATAACAATTTTACCAAACTAATCTATTTATTCAATGTCATCCCAATTAAATTACTAAAGAACATTTGCTGTGTTAGAAAAAATATAATCACAAAGTTCATTTGGAACAAAAGCTCAGAAATGTAAAAGAAATCAGGGGAAAAGGATGTAAAGGAAATAGATTCAGCAGTCTCAGACCTATATTATGAGGCAAGAGCATTTCTAAAGTGTAAAAAGAATAATTTTGATTATTTTAAATCGAAATTTTCTTGTGTGAACAAAACTTATGCAACTAAGAATAGAAGGAATGTGGAAAATTGGGGGGGGGGAAACTTTCATAGTCACAGATAAGATGTGATTGGGTTGGAATATTGCTGTAGTGCAGGAAATGATGAGCTGGTTGGTTTAGAAAAACATAGAAAGACTTAGACTTCTGAAGGAAGATGCTATCCACCTTCAGAGAAACAGGTGATAGGAGGAAATAAGCAGAATACAGTCTTACATATATGTGCATGAGTTTATATGTGTATGTTTATAAAAATCTAGGTATATATGTGTACATGTATACAAATATGTACACATACATATGTGCATGTGTGTATACATATATACACATACATGTATGTGTGTATACATACATACACACATACATGCTTAATTTTAGCCTTCTTTAGGGTGATGTGGGGAGGGAAGGGAAGAAATAAAGTAAACAAGGGCACAGCAGAGAACAAAAGAAAACCAACAAGGGAGCAAAGAAAAGCTGGGCAGCTTTGAAAACAATGTGTAGTATTTATTACGTAGGTTTTCTTGAAATGGAAATTTATTGTTTTATAGTGAATCCTCTCTTATGTTCTGCTGTGCACATAACAATGTGTTTTTCTTTCCTCATTTTGTGTTTAAGCTTAAAAATTTTTAAATTACAAAAAAAGAATGAATGCTAATGCATTTATTAAGCCCTTCCTATGTGCCAAGGAATTTACTAAATGCTGGGAACACAAAAATGACAGCAAGATAGTCTCTACCCTCAAGTCAAGTCAACAAGCATTTAAATGCCTGCTATGATCCAGACACTGTGCTGGAGGTACAATGAAAGGCAAAAACAATCTCTCTCCTCAAGGAGCTCATATTACAATATAACAGGCAGTCTGGAACTGCAGTGGATAGAGAGCTGGAGTCAGGAAGACCTGAGTTCAAATCTGTCCTGAGACCCTTACTAACTGTGTGACCCTGAGCTAGTCACTTAATTTTGTTCTACCTCATTTTCCTCTATTGTAAAATGATGATACACCTACCTCCCAAGGTTGTTATGAAGGTCAAATGAGAGATTTGCAAAGTACTTCACAGAGCACTTGGTGTGTGACAGGTGCATATAAATGCTAGCCATCATCATCATCATCATCTAATAGGGGAGAGACCATGCAAACAGATAACGGTAAATCAGAGGAAGGTCTGGGGTAGAGGGACTGGGAAAGGCTTCTGGCAGAATAAAGAATTTTAATTGAGTCCTGAAGGACTACAGAGAAGTCAGGAAGTAAAGTGAGAGAGGGCATGAGGGACAACCCATGAAAAGTCAGGGGAGATGGCAGAAGGAGTGTTCTGTAGGAGGAACACCAGGAAGGTCTGTGTCACTGCACATGGAGGGAAAGAAAGTGTAAAAAGGTGGGAAGGGTTGGAAGGAACCAAGCTGTTAAGGGCTTTAAGAGCCAAATGTGATTTCATATTTTATCTTAGAAGTAATAGAGGGCTACTAGAATTTATTAGAGTAGACCTATATTATTTGTTTGGTCTCTGAGTGGAAGATGGGCTGGAGTAGGGAGGGACTGGATGCCAGGTGAAGTTCAACTAGAAGCTATCATAATAGACGAGGCCTGAAGTCACAAGGGCATTCACGAGAGTAGCTGCTGTGTTAAAGGAGAGAAGGGACAATATACAACTGATGACGCACAGGTAGAAATGACAGGACTTGGCAGCATTCTTTTTTAAAAAAGTTTTTAAAATTTATTTTATATTTAATTTATGGAATAAAAGAAACATTTTTATAACATAGTATAATGAAAAAGATGATTGCACATGAACCTGAAAATCTACTATGCACAACTTGCTATTCCTTTTTAAATATACAAGCTATCATACAAATTTCTTTTTTTCTTTCTTTTTTCCTTTTTTTCTTCCCTTCCCCCCACCCTGGAGATGGCCACCATTAGACACAAATATATCTATATCTATGTCTATATCTATACCCATATCCATATCTATATCTGTATCTATATCTATATCTATATCTATCTATACACACATATATAAAATTATTCTATACATCCTTATATTTATCATTTCTTTCTCTGGATGCAAATAGCATCTTTCTTCATATGTCCTTTATAACTAATTTGGATATTTTTAGTAGTAAAAATAATTTATGCAAAGTCATTCTTTAAAAAATGTTGTTACTATATACAATGTTCTCTTGGTTCTGCCCATTTTGCTTTTCATTATCTTGTGCAAGTCTTTCCATGTTTTTCTAAGCTCACTGAGCTCATCGTTTCTTATGACACAGTTGCATTCCATAACAATCATATACCACAACTTGTTCAGCCATTCCCCAATTGATGGGCATCCCTGCAACTTCAAGTTCTTTGCCACTACAAAGAGAACTGCTAGAAACATTTTAGAACATTCTAATGGGGGAAGACAACATATAGGTTCCAAGCAAAAGCTCATCTGCCTCATCTGGGTTCCAGGGACAGAGTTTAAGGTACCAGTGGAAGAAGGATGTAGAAGATGAAGGACAATGGCCAGAATGAAGGCATCATGGTTTAGAAATGGCTTGTGATGTTGATGCCTGATTCTGGTCAAGGTAAAGGTAAAGTTCATTTAGAGTCTAATGTGGTTCCAGGGGCAGAGTCCAAGGTACCAATGAAAGGAAGATGAGAATGATGGCTGGAGCACAGGTAGCATGATTTGGAAACGGCTTGCAAGTGATAAGAGGATATGACAACCAAATAAATCTAATAGGAACTTTAGTTGTTCTAAGGACGGCTTTTGTTGTTCAGTCATTTTAGTCATGTCTGACTCTTCTTGACCCCATGTGGGGTTTTCTTGCCATTTCCTTCTCCAGCTCATTTTACAGATGAGAAAACTGAGACAAACAGGGTTAAGTGACTTGCCCAGGGTCACACCTCTAGTAAGTGTTTGAGGTCAGATATAAACACAGGAAGATGACTCTAAGCACTGTACCACTTACCTACCAAGAGTGGTGTAGCTCCCATGAATATGGAGGTGGTCACAACTCTCTACCTGGGTCAGTCAATGTCTTGGCTATTGGTTTCAGTTCTGAATGTCCCATTTTAGGAAAGACATTGATATGCTATAGGTTTATCCATAGGAGGACAACCAGGATTGTGAAAGGCCTCAGTATCATACCACATGAGAATCCATTGAAGGAACCAGGGATCTTTAGTCTAGGGGAGAAAAGACTTGTGGGGGATCATGACAACTGTCTACAAATGTTTGAAGATCCATCAGGTAGAAAGCACTTTATAGTTATTCTATTTAATCCTAGATGGTAGAACTAGGAGTAATGGCAGAAGTTGTTGTTGTTCATCCTTCATTCTGGAAGAGGACCAATGACATCACTAAGGTGATGTATTGGCTTGTGTGTCAATTGGATATAAGTCAAAGAGGGCTGTGCAAAGTCATAAACCTCACTTTCTCCTCCAGAGTGGGTGATGGTCCATGTAGAAGTTGCACAAAGGGAAATTTAGGCTTTATGGAAGGAAAGACAAAAATGAATGGGCTGCTCTTGGGAAAAGTGGATCCTCAAGCAAAGGCTATTTAAACACTTATCAGGCATATTATAGTGAGGATTCTTTTTCAACTGTAGATTGAAACTGATGAATCTTGGGTCCTTTCTGTCTCTGATATTCTATGACTTCTCTAGGCCCCTTTTTCTTTATATTTAAAATTAATATCTCCAAGCAATAAAGTTTATGATTCCACAAATAAAATTCAGACTTTTTACCTTGGCATTCAAAGCTCTCCACAAATTTAGCCTTTGCCTGCCTAAGCTCACATCATTCTCCTTTGTTCTAACAATGCTGAATTCCTCATTGTGGGAATGTCTACATCACCCTTGAAATAGAAATATTAATCTTTTCTTTAATGTAAACAACTTCACATTTTTCTGGTTCTTCCAAACTATTTTGATAATTCTTGAGATATTAAATAACCTTTCCTTTTTCTCCCTTTCTCCACTCCCCCCAGCCATGATAAAGTGAATTGGCAGATTGGTTTGCCCATTTGCCTATGGGCCAGTTTCTGGTATGAG
This sequence comes from Gymnobelideus leadbeateri, assembly GCA_011680675.1. NCBI lineage: Eukaryota > Metazoa > Chordata > Mammalia > Diprotodontia > Petauridae > Gymnobelideus > Gymnobelideus leadbeateri. Next base: position 202,500 of record WOXC01010046.1, read on the forward strand.
TTACGGCTGAACACAATTTCTTCCACCTTCTCCTACTTCTTCAAATAAAATCAATATGACCCTAAATAATGACTTGGTTTGGTAACTGTTAGGAAAAATACCCATATCTGCTCATTGCTGGCCTCAGTCTCTGTCTTCAACATCAAAAAAAGCAAAGGAAAATATTTGGAAATGCTACTATTTCACTTGTGCCAAGAACATACAAAGCTTAGGAAAACAAACTTGTTCCCTAGCATTTCTCTCAGAACCCTGGCATGTGGACCCTTGTATTTTCTCAATTAATTGTAACATTTTGCTTACAGAGTAGGCATACTATAACCTGCATTGACCATTTGGAATTTAAAATTAGCACAGTAATTATATTTGCTAGGCCACTGATTGAATGGAAATTGCATTCTGCTGGTGAATTTGCATATTGTGAAATAGGTCATGGCAGCAGATGGCCTTCCAAGAAGCAAAAAATAACTTTGGGGTTGGCTGCTCTTTTTCTTTGGCTTGCTTAATTAAGCCCCAAATGACAGTATGAGTGTTGAAATCAGGTTTAGGTGATCTGGGGAGGCAGGGAGGCAGGAGATAATCAGGGGAACTTGGGAATTTTCAAGGGACATAATTTTGCTTCTCAGAATAAATCCTCATCAAATAAAAGCAGAATGCTTGGTGTTTTACCAAGCTTTTCATCTAAACTGAGCTCCCCCCTCCCCTTATAGCTTTTATCTTTCTTGGCAGATAAGGGCAGATGGCATGATAAGGCCCACGGAACACACAAATAACAATGCAAATATGTACTTGTAGTAAGAAGCCCGAGGCCACTCAACAAATCCCAGAAAAGTTCTATTTATTGTTCCTGATGCCACAATTAGGACTCCAGAGTCATAGATATGAAAGAAAGGAGACTCTTTCAAAGTCTAGCTCATTGGGCAATTAACTACTCCTTTCTAAGGCTCACTTTCCTTATCTGTAAAATGAGGATGTCCTGCAAAATTATTTGGATGTCCCTTATAACTCTACATCACTGGGGTTTGACCACTTGAGGCTGGGTTTGACCACTAAAGGTCTGCTTGGATTAAATTTGTAATTTAATATTGTTATATTCATTTTGTAATATTGTGTGCCTCATCATTCCTAAATACATAGAAGTTGAGAGAATTTCAAAAAGCATCTACCCAATTCATTCATGGGCAGAAATCCCTTCTGACAAGTGGTTACCAAACCTCTGCTTGCACACCTACAGTGACAGGGAACTCACCACTTCTTGAGGAAACCCATTCTTATGGCATCTTTAATTTTCAGAAGTTCTTTCTTATTCTGGAAACCCAAGTTTGCCTTCATATAACTTCTACCAACTGAAGCTAGTTTTATTCTCTTGACATTTTGGGTTAGAGTGACACTGTGAGTTGTTTCTAGGCCTAAAAATTTGCCATAAGAGAAACAGGAAAGTAATTTTGGAGTTGTGCAATGTGTGCTTTCTTCTGTCAAAGGCATCTTTGGTGAGGAAGAAAAGTCAAGGGTGAATGATTTATTCTTAGCCATCAAGGCTGCCAGGGTTTCCTGGTCAAAAGCTCAATTCCAGAGTTAAAGCTGCATTCATTATATAATTCTATTATATTCGTTATAAAATTATAGAATTCTACTGTTTCTTTTGCTGTCATCCCTGGAGAATTAGAAAACCAGTTGATTAGTTTAGATAATACATTTCATTGATTATAGTAAAATTAACAAGATGAGATTTATTTTTAGTTGATTAATTTAAGTTTCATTTGGTTTCCTGAATTTTTATAGTCCTACCCTTCTAATGGCAGAGTCTAAACTTGCCCATTGCCTCTGAGATAAAATACCAACTTGTCCATTTAGCATTTAGAGCCTCTTCCTCAAAGTGTTTGCCACAGGATTGGAGCTGAGATTATCCTGACTTCAAGCTAGCACTCTATTTACTAGGTCAGCTAGCTTCTAGAGACAAGTAATTATAACTATCTAAGTTATTATCATCTAAGTAATTATGACTATAATTACAGCAAATTCTTTTACATGAGTAGTCTCTTAAACTGGAGGTTGTTTTTATGGACCCCAACTTCCTTCCTTTTTAGACAAGGGGGGTCTTAAACATTTTTCTATCATGGACCCCTTTGATAGTCTGGTGATACCAAAAATCACATTTCAAAATGTTTTTTAAAATGTTTTAAAATATCAGAATCATGTCTTTAAGTATATTTTAAAAAATCACAGGATTACAAAGGAAACCAAGTATATTGAAACATAATTATCAAAATATTTATTAAAAGCTTATGGATCCCAGGTTAAGAATTCCAGTTTTAGACTATTATATGCCACTGGACTAATTTTTTTTTTTTGCTTTTTGGAGGTCGATTGGGGCTAAGTGACACTTTCCCAAAGTCACATGGCTAGTAAGTATGTCAAGTGTCTGTGGCTGGATTTGAATTCATGTCCTCCTGACTCCAGGGCTGGTGCTCTATTCACTGCACCACCTAGCTGCCCCACCACTGCACTCATTTTGACAGTTTATTAGGCAGCATCAGGTTACTGGGTGACCACAATAAGGGGTGGGGAGAGGAGGATAAGTCTGTTCATATCTAAGCAGGGCAAGAGACATCTTTCTCATATCCTTCTCTGTACTCACAGCAATAGTATGGACAAAGAGGGGTGAGGTGGTGAAGTGTGAGGAAAGATCAAGGGAGCAACCTGTACCATGACATGTTAAACAGCAGTGTGATATATTAGAAAAATCCAATGGTTCTAAAGCCAAAAGATCTGGGTTTAAATTCTACTTTTTGTCACTTATTACATATGTGACTGGATGAGTGAGTGACTTTACCTCTTTGGATGTCAGTTTCTTCATTTATGAAATGAGGGGATTGGACTAGAGAGCCTCAGAAGTCCTTGTTAGCTCCAAAATTATGATCTTATGTGTAATCCTAGTAATCTTTTGGCTTTTCCTCAAAACTTCTGATGTCAACATGGGAAATATGGAGAAGGTTCATGAACTAGCATTGGATGTAAATTGTTGAGGGACTGAGTGGGAATAGAAGAGCCTCTGTATACCATAGGTTGAAGGGGGCATGACACTACTAGCTATTTCCTGTTCATTTTTCATCCAACTGTACACCCTTGGACTTATCCATCATGCCCCTGAACTGAGCACCTTCCTTTCTTCCCTTTCCCCCTTTGCAGCTTCCTTTTATGTGTTGTATTCTCCCACTAGATTGTAAGCTCCTTGAGGGCAGGGGTCCATCTTTCCTTTTTGTTTTCATAACTATAGAACTTAATACAGTACCTGGCACATAGTAGGTGCTTAATAAATGTTTATTGACTGATCGACAGACTCTTTAAAGGCACCATGGAGTAATTTTCAGCCATTACATGTTTCTGAAATGCCATTAAACAACAACAACACAAAACTTAATATACTGTAAGGTTTTCTGGGGGGAGGGAGTAGAGGAAGGAGGGGAAATAGGTTAGATATTTGTCAGAATACTCCCTGAGGTAGAATTGAGAGTTACTTTTGCCTTTATCATCCCACATCCATTCTGCCATGGTTTAATTCTGAGCTTACTTAATGGTGCCATGATTCAGCTCTTTCTGTTGCTATAGCAGCCAGCTCTACTTAGGGGCAGGCCTGGCCATTCTTGGTCTTTATTTATTAGCTGCTACTTCAGCAAGCATAAAGCATCAAATGCAGCAACATAAATCTGATCAACTTGACTTGGAAAACCACTTAGCCAAAAGTCCATTTTACCAAGCTTATTTAATACACTGGCTAGCTCATGGGGCAGAGCCCAGATGCAAAGTCTCACCTCATATTTAATTAATTTGCATTCAAAAGCCAGTCAGGATTTAGGTTTTTTACTATTTCTACTATTATATTAGAGGCACATATGAGAGGTAAGGTTGTCTATTATTACCTTACTAGGCACATAAGAAAACTTCAAGTTGTATCATCCATTCAAAAGAGCTGCTTGGTCCTGCTTTGAACATATGCTTCCTCCTTCATTGGCAGACAATGTCATCCCCAGGGCATACTCACATGTCCTCAGAGATTTGTGTCTGGAGATGACAGCAGCTCCAAATGGCTTCTCCTTGTCATGCCTGATTCTGTCACTGTTCCTTTTCTTATGTGGCCTTCAGTGACTTGTAGATTCATTATCCAAGACTTGAGGGATGTTTTTGCCCTCCTTAAAATGGTTTTGCAATGTTGATAGTATCACCATTCTAAAAGAAATTTTATCCAAAAAAAAAGGAGTTGGATATCTTCCTTGCAGATCTTCCATTTCCTTGAGGCTTATAGAACTAAACTGGGGATTACTAACAATGAATGACCTTCATACTCCCAATGACCCCCATATTTCTTCTCAAATCATTTTCACTTCTTTTCCACTCATCCCCACTGATGTTTCCTGATTGTTTTCTCTCTCATTTGCACTCTCGTCCTCCAGTCTTTTCTGAAACAGTTCTCTTTTTTTCTTTATTTTACTCCCCCGTTAGATCATAAACTCCTCGAGGACAGGAACTGTCTTTTGCCTTTCTTTGTCAGAGCTTTAGCTCAGTGCCCAGCACAAAGCAAGCACTTAATAAATGTTTATTGATTGATTGATTGATTATGAAAAGGAAACTCCAGCTTCCTTCTTGAGTTAAGCTCCTAAGCAGGATGAGACATGAAGAGCATGATTTTATGTCCAAGTTGGCTTTTCTTTGCAGCACCTCCAGGGCAAAGGGAGTTGCTAGTGGCAATTAGACTAACTTGGAACTAACCCTCCACTTTAGAGGCTATCTGGCTAGTTTGGTGAAATGATAGAATGGGAATGAAAGTCTATGGGAAGGGTTAGGGCTGGAGTTGATCTGTTAAGCCCCAAAATCAGTTACACATTACCAGCTCTGTATAGTGGAGAAGTTTAATGGGAGAAGAAAGGGGAACAGGGTGGGGAAGAGCTATAGGTGGAAAAATTAGTCATTTATTATAAAGTCTTAATTATAAATGTTCTTTAAAGAAACAATAGGGGCAGCTAGGTGGCGCAGTGAATAGAGCACTGGCCCTAGAGTCAGGAGGACCTGAGTTCAAATCCAGCCTCAGATACTTAACACTTACTAGCCATGTGACCCTGGGCAAGTCACTTAACCCCAATTGCCCTGCCTTCCTCCCTCCAAAAAACAAAAACAAAACAAAAGAAACAATAAATGTATCAATATGATTAAATGTCAGTGACTCTATAATGATGGCTCTATGCCTGGAGTTGGCCCTGCCCATAAAGCTGAAAAGCTAGAAGAACCAAAAGGGCAGAGGTAATGGGATAAATCTTTTGGCCCCTATAAACTGGGATTAAAGGTGTCAGTACCAGTTACAATAGGGACCAAGGATGCAAGATGGCAAATGAAGCAGAGAGAAAGATTCTTTCCCTATTTGGCTTGCTATTGCTCACACTTCTCCCTGATTATACCCTCAAATGAGGAGCTAGCCAAGATGAGAATCAGAGATTTCAGTTTCTGAAAATACTAGCCTCCAAGAGTTCTACTTCACACCAGTCCTCAGTTACCAGGATGGGACCTGTCCCAAGTGCAGAGTACCTTAGAACTTCTTAGTCTTCATCTGATGACCAGTCCTATTGGAAGCATGAGTTGTGCATCAGTTTCAAACCAGTTGGATTAACTAAAATCTCTTGCTGACTCAAAGAAGGAACACCTGTGGGAACTAAGCCAGCTGACTCTGCATCTTCTGAGAACAATGTGTTCAAAGTAACCTCTGTCTGTCTGGGAACTACCTGTTTCTGAAAGAGGCTAGCAGTGGAAAGTTTTATTATACATTGTTTTAATATTATATAATTGTTTATTTACTTTTATTGATTCTGTGCCAAGAGTAAAATACTGTGTGCAGTTAAACATGTTTTGTCTGTTCATGTCGGGAGTCAACTCCATCATGCCATGATCATGAGATTAGGTCTCTGTGAAATATTGCAAGGACAGGAAAGAGTTAGGGTTTGCCAGAAGCAAGGGTTAAAGTTGGTTCAGATTGGGTTAATCCATCAGAGACAGCCCCTAGATAGCAAATCAAAGCTGACCTATAAAGAGCAGTGGAGGTGAAGGATAGAGGATTATCCACTGTCTCAGAATCATAGAAAGAAAGATTGGTACTTCCACCAGTGGAGGTGGACCCACATAATTGCCAGGGTGATCAAGCAACATCAGCCCAGCTCCCAATCCTTCTTGTGAATAGAACCAGGACAGTGACTAACTGTGCCTTCTGGGAGTTAAATAAAATATAATTATAAAATGCTTAAATAGAGTTTTGTTACCATCAGCTATAATACCTACCACAAAAATATGAATAGTAACTCATACATATCATACAAGGTTTTATGTCAGAGAGGGGAGAGAATGAGCCTTGAAGTCAGGAAGTAATCTTAGTTCATGTCCCTCCCTCTAATACTAATTGTGTGAATGCAGGCAAGTCCTCAATACCACAAGTATCTAAGGAAGGAAACAAGCATTAAACACTGATTATGTGCCAGGTACTGTACAAAGCACTTTACAAAATATCATCTCATTTGGTCCTCACAGCAATTCTGTAACATATTATTACTATCAGTATTATTACCTCATTTTGTAATTGAGGAAACTGAAGAAGATAGAGGTTAAATGACTTGACCAAGGTCATACAGCTAATAAACACCTGAAGTAGAATTTGAGCTCTTCATCCTAACTCCAGGTCCAGTGCTCTATCCACCACACTGCCTGGTTGCCTCTATGTAGTCTCTGTGACTTTAAAGTGCAAAGGAAAAGGTTTCCTGTAGAAGGACAGATTTGAGTTGAATCTCAAAGGGAGACAGGAAAACTAAGAGGCTAAGGTGAGGGGCACAGCATTCCAGGCATGAGCCATAGGCAAGGGAAAGAAGAACTTGTGAGGAAGAACAAGTAAAAAGAGCCCAGGTGCCCCTGCCCTGATTTCTACTTTAGTACATTACATCTCTTTGCACTATGTTCTATATGGTGGGGTGAGATCTGAGTTAATACTTTCACAACTGACACTATTAACCATGAAAGATGCTGGATTGGTCTTAGGTAGATCCAGGTTCTCAAAGTATGTATTATGGTTCAGGGATCCCTAGGGAGGTCCTTTGATGGGATCCAAAAAGTCAAAACTATTTTCATAATAATAGGGCGATGTTTTCATTTCAAATATGATAAATATGGATAGATATAGCCCACATTAACAAAAGTTCTTTGTTATTTAATAATTTTTAGTTTTTTAAAAGCATTAGAGGGGTCCTAAGAAAGAGTTTGAGAAGTACTGCTCTAAGAAAACCTAGGTATTAGGATTGATTTTACTGTTAATTAGCAGTGTGATCTTGGGCAAATTACTTAAACTCTTTATGTCTCAGTTTCCACATCTGTGAAATAAGTGGGTTGGACAAGTTAGATTCTAAGGTCCCTTTCAGCTCTAAAATTAAACATTCTAAATGGGAATGGGAAGGAAAGGTTGTATGTATATAATGTATAGGATAAAAGTTTTTACTATAATATATCTAGCATATTTCATTCTCATGCTCTAACATGTGGTATAACCTACAACAAATGCCTTCATCCATCCAAGCAGGCTTCCTCAGTCTCGTCTCTAAGTTAAGCCTTGTCACTAATCCAGGTCCTGGGTGAAGCTACCAGAAGTAAGTCACACATTCATTACCAGTAAAGTGCTTTGAGGCCCTGAGGTTAAGGCAGCTAGCTGTGGGAGGCATCTTAATTACTGGAGCTGCCCATACTTCTTTTAATGATGAAGAGGCCTCCCTGCTGAATGATTCCAGATTGCTTTTAGTGCTGGTCCAGGTCCTGTCTGCTTTTCCAGAGGTCTCTGTAGGTGCTCGCTTCTCTCCATGTTCAGAATTATTGATGGTGTGCCAAGATGTACTTTTTCTAAGCAATCCATTATATGAAGCTTCCACTCTGCCTTACACCTACCTTTCCTGACATTTCATATTGCTCTTCTTCATGTACTGCCCACTCCAGCTAAACTAAACTACTGACTGCTCTCAGAACTCAGTATAACCACCTCCCATCTCTGTGCCTCTGTATGGATTGTACCCATGCCTGGAATGCCCTCCCTCCTCACCTTTACCTCTTGGAATCTTTAGCTTAGGGGCTTAGCTCAAGGGTCATCTCCTACTAACAGGAAGCCTTTCCCAATTCCTCTTTAGTATGTTCTTCCTTCTGAAATTACTTGTATTTATTTTTCTGTATATATTATATCTTAGAATGGTGGTTTCCATTATTTAGTGGGTTTCACAATGATTATATGCTAAATAATTATTCATAAATATTATAAATAGTATCTGAAGTTACCCTTCAGGTTCACAACACATTTATTTTTGTTGCTATTGTTGAAAGGGGTTTGAAGAATAAAATAAAAAGTTGGGAACCATTGTCTTTGAATGGAAGATCCTTGAGGATAGAGGATAGACTTTCATTGTTTGTCCTTGTATCCCCAAAGCCTAGTATTGTGCCTGGTTAATAGCAGGAATTTAATATATACTTGTTGTTGTTGAGATCTAATTAGAATTCCCACAGTCTGCAATTGTGCAACTTAATCAAAGGAGTTCAGCTACTCTTGCACTAAATATAGAGGTGGGGCTCCGACAGCTGGCATCTCTCCTCCCAAACCAGACCTTTTACCAGAACTGCTACCAGTGGAGAAAACATGTGGCTTTGAATTTCTCTTCAGATTTCTTTCCTCCCCTTCTCTAGACAGCTAAACAGTGAATGGGCTGAAGGGCAGTAAATGCTAAAGGAGGAATGGGAGGGGAAATCAAAAGTCAGTTAATCCAACAGCAACAACCCAGCACAATGAATAACCCATACTTTTCTGTATAATAAACACCCTCTCCCTCCAGAGAGCCTCTATAAGACCCTGACCAAACAACTTCAAGATCTCAGCTAAGATTTCCCTGGGCCCCTAAAACCCTGCTCCATATTCAGGCCTCTCAACAATCCTCTTTCAGTTCAAACATGTCTTTTCTCACAAGGAGCTGAATGTGAAGCTGACAAGAGCCCCCTCCCAGGCCTGGGTGTTTGCTTCAATGGAAACAAATTTCCACTGGTTGGCAGAGAGCTGAGCCCCAGCATTTGAAACTGGGGGGTTCTTGAAACCACATTTTTTGGCTCATTAAAGCCATTCTATCAGTGTTGTTCCCCGTGTCATCTACCCTCTTTTCCAGGCATTTTGTCAATGGTGCACTTCAGGGAGTTTGGGAATGGATGTTTGCTAAGGACTGGATCCCATCCACCAGCCTCGCCAGGGCCAGCCTATTTTGACTGCTGGCAGCCTTTGAATGGCCCTCTCACCTTTTTAGACTCTAGCACAAAAGCCCCCTTTGCTCAGTCTGTCTATGCCCCGGGATGCTTATTTATCTGGTTTCTGAAGTTGTTGGTCCCACTTGATGTTGTTCCCAGATACAGGATCATGGCGGTTTCTGTATAACAATGGAAGGTCAATGGCAAATGTGTCCAAACTTCAACGCATCCCTGGAACCTTTCCTGGGAAGATCAGAGAAGAAGTTGCAGAGGCCACAACCCAGAATGATTTTAAGGAGTCTACAAAAATACCTAACTGGGAGCTTTCTTCCTGAAAAGATGGGGGCCCAAACCACCCAAGCCAATCTTCAGGATACATACAAGAAAATGTTCTGTTAACTCCAGGGTACAGCTGGTTCTGGGTGGTCTGGCAAAAGTCATGCATCTTATTCAACTCACAGTGGAAAATGTTGGTAAACAAAATTTCTAATAATACCTGACAGTTAAATAGTGTTACATAATCACCCCTTCTTAATGGATGAGGAAACAGGTTCAGAACAATTAAGTGATTGTTAAGTGATTGGCCCAAGGTCACACAGCTTCCAAAACTAGTCTTTGATATACAGTTTGATATGGTGTCTTGCTATAGTGAAAAAAGCACTGGCTATGGAGTCAGTTTCTGTCCCTGTTTCTGTCCCTGACTCTCTATGTACTTGGGACCAGTCAACCTCTTTCCTTAACTTTCCTTACCTCTATAATGACAAGTTGGACCAGATTATCCCTGAGGTCCAATTCTAGCTTCATGATCCTTTCCAGAACTTTCTCTCTCTTTGTAGGGAACTTGACCTATTTATTTAGGGGACATGGCGGTGCTGTCACATGATTGACTGATCCTAATCTCATTTTCTTTGAGTACCTCTACCTCTAAATATGATTTTGTGAAGGGATTGGGCCAGGTCAGAAGGAGTTGACACCTAGAATACATTCACAACATTGAGTCTCAAATTTTTTTTATCTCAGGACCCTTCTACACTCTTAAAAGCTACTGAGGCCCTCCTCTCCCACCAAGAGGTTTTGCTTATGTGAGTTATAACTATTGATATTTATCATGTTAGAAATTTTAGAATTATTACAAAAATAGTTTTGACCTTGAAGACTCTCAGAAAGGGTCTTGGGGACCTCAGGGGACTCCAGACCACATATGAAAATAGTCTACAACATAGTTGTCAGACACATAACATGGGCCACATTGCAACAACTCTTGAGAGCAACTAAAACAGATTAAAATGTAATTGGGAAATATTTAACCAAACAAAAATACAATAGAACAAAGATAATGTTAATATGTGGTTTTCTGAGTCAGTATGAGACCCACTAGGTATCCTTATGTACCATTTATTTGAGATTTATATTTCAGTTTATTTACATATTCCAGATATAGAGATGAAAACATTTTTGTAAATTGATGAGCACAGTAGAGATGGGAAAATACTGTTGTAAGACTCAATATTGAAGGATTTTAAGATGATCATTTTATTTTATTTTAAGGTGAAAATTTTGCCCTCTTCTTACTATTCATTTATAGTCTTTCCTGGCTTTTGTTATGTTTTGTTTTCCTTAGTTGCCTAGTATAAGTCATTTTTCTACCTGGACTAGAGGGGGTATCCTGGCCACTCCCTGGTGGAAGCCACAGGAAGTCTCAGAACTGGGCCTGAGAAGGAAGGACATGGAAAGAGAAAATGTGGGACATCTGGGGACATTGAACCCTTCTCCTAAGAGAGTTAAGTCCTTATCTTATACCCATAATCATAACTTAGATTGATTTATATACTTTTAAGTATAAAATCTCATTTGATTTTCAAAACAATCCCAGGAAGTAGTTAGGAATATTTGTAGCTACATCTTACAGATGAGGAAACTGAGACTCAGAAAACTTAACTGTAACTCCAGTCTCTGGATTCTAATATCTAATATCTTTGAGTTGATATTTTTAAAAGGCATTGATTTTAGGAGGAGAATTATGTGAAGGAGAGAGTGGGGCTTACTGATAAAGATTTTTAAAATAATTATTGTACTATGTTATAGAAGTGATTATTTTGTACCATAAATTAAAAATAAAAATATTAACATAAATGCAAATTTAAAAAAAAGAAAATTACATCAATAAAACATTTATAAGAAATAGGAGTAGAAGTTTATCCAGAAAACAAATAGGTCATACTTTAAAAAGCCCAAACTGTATGTATATGCACACAAACACATACATGCATATACACATACACATACACACACATACATATACATACACATATACATACAGATACATACACACATACACATACACATATACAAATATATATACATATACACATATATAGCTTGGGTTAATATATAAACATATGCATACAATACACACATATACATATACACATACCTACAAATACCTAGACATGTATGTATGTGTTTGCATATGTATGTGCATGTGTGTATACATATATGTATGAACACACATATATGGTTTCCTATGTAATCTTTTCCTGTTCTTTTTTATATATGAAAATGTTCATGTTTGTTGATGTTTTTAAAATAGAAAAAAAGTGTACTGAGCCTCTGTTATGCATTAGCTGCCTTCTGGCTCCTCCCATTGGTGAATTACTCCCAAGATTTCTACTTGGAGGAAAGGCCCAGACCAGCCATCCTTCATTCTCCTGACTTTGGCCATCATACTTCTCCCCTTTTCAACATCCCTTATTAGAATGTAAACTCCTTGAGGTCAGGAAATGTCTTTATTGATCTTATTTGTACCCTTAGTGCTTGGCATGTAGTAATGTCTTAATAAATACTTTTGACTGGGAGATTAAGGGCATGGAATATTTTACATACTCTAAGACTTAAAGGTATCTTGGTTAGTTTTACTAAATGTTTTTTTCTTTTCATCTCTTTTTTAATCCTTTGTTACAAAGGATGACAGGAAGAAAAGACATATTTAGAAGTGAAGATGATGTAAAAATAAGATATCAATAAAATATTAAGAAAATAGTTTATTGAGGGGCAGCTAGGTGGTGCAGTGAATAGAGCACTGGCCCTGGAGTCAGGAGGACCTGAGTTCAAATCTGGTCTCAGATACTTAACACACACACACAAAAACTAACTGTGTGATCTTGGGCAAGTCACTTAACCCCAATTGCCCTACCTTCCCCCCTCCAAAAAGCAAAAATAGTTTATTGAATTCTGGATGGGAAGGTGGAATCACATATTATTTTTCCCTTTATGCTCATCCCTTGTCTCTCCAACTAGATTGTAAACCCTTTGAGGGCAGGGATTGGTTTAATTCCTTTATATTCCCCAATTCCAGCACTAGTTTTAGAAGTTAATCCTGAGTAACCATGGTGCTTATCCAACATATCCATACAACATCTTTTTTCATTCTAACCACAGCTGAGTAGCATGTAAACACACCCACACTTCTCCAGCATTTAGAACATGATGATCCTTTCTGCCCCACCTCACCCTTTGGGTTGTCCAATATTACTAAGAAATCTTACTCAGCTATAATAATTGCTGACATTACCCAACAACCTCAAGAGCATCAGAGAATCGGGGGGTCACTTAGTGTAACCGTGACATTTTACAGATGAGTAAACTGAGGACCAGAAAGATCAAAGAAATTAGCCTGAGGTCACTCAGGGATCAAGGGGGCAGAACTGGGCCCACCACCAGCTCTCCAAGCCCCAGGCCAGCATTCTCTCCACACTTATTTGGGCCAATAGCAATTGCATCTCTTTGTTTATCTGTGTTTGTGGTTTCTTTTTTAGAAAACTGCCTGGGGTTGAATAGAAGGCAGACTCTCATTGGTAGCTTGTAAAGGCACTAGTAAACAACATTTTTATTAAGCTCCTTCTTACCTTCACATGGAGACAACTAATGCTTTCTGAAGCCCACTTCCTGTATGGATCTCTAGCTCCTTGGAGAATCAAATCTCAGATAAATGTTTCTGTCAGAAGGCTGCATTCCCAGCTGTGCAAATTGGTCACAGATGTAATTGCATTTGCCCTGTGCCCCAGAGAAAAATATGCCTGTGGTTGGAGGTTTAGGCTTCTCTCCACCAATGAAAGGCCTGGCTTCTGACTGTGTGTAATATCCGTGAAGCCTAAAATAAGTTAACACAGAGGAGGACAGTATTACCAGATGTACTCTCCATACCGTTGCTAGCCAGAACCAGGGGCTGGACAAGCAGCTCTGGAGCTGAGGCCATTCATTGGCCAAGTTGGCTAAGTCAAAAACCCACAAGCTTTATCATTGGCTCCTAACATTTCTGAAACCCATCTCCACCCTCTCCCCACCCCCACATTCCCTCATCCCTACCCTGACAGCCCCAGGACTACAGTGAATTGTGCCAATTCAGAATTTGTTGAACTACAAGCAACAGCAGTCCCTGCATAACATATAAAAAGTCAGCCAAGCTATAACTGGCAGGAGATTATGAAAGCAAACATAAGAAAGGACTAACAAACCCCACCCAGTACTTTAGAAGCCTAGACAAGTTGTCTTTTTTTTTTCTTCCAAACAACATTTCAGTAGGAAGTAGAGATGAGAGGAAAGATGATATGGTGGAAAGTATACTGTATCTGGAGGCAAATCCTGGCTCTACTACCAAGGTAACTTTGGGGAAATTATTTAACCCCTATGAGCTTTAGTGACTGAGATCAGAATAGATTAGGGTTTCTTAAGTCAAGTCAACAAGCATTTATTAAGCACTTGCTGTATGTCAGATATTGCTCTAAGTGCTAGGGATACAAAGAAAGGCAAAAACAAAAGTAAACAAAACAAAACAAAACAAAAAAACCACAAACCCTTAACCTAGGGTTTTATATTTGTTTCAAGGGCTAAAAAGATGAAAAGCAAGGGTGCCATTGCAAAGTGATAATGGGGATGGGGTGATATGATGCTTAGGCTGGACAACTGACCTAGACTTGTCTTTTAAGTGAAGATCTATTGGTAGATTGTGATTGACCTGTTGGGAAGCCACTGAGTAACCCTTTCCTGACTCAAGACTTCCTGTTATGATAGAATGCTGTAATTATGAGCACCAATTTTCATAAGTCAGATGATAATGTCAATCACTTCAACAAATAATTTTAAATACCTACTGTGTACAAGGTACTGTATTAGATGATGGGTATATTAAGATGAAAAACAAGAGGATTTCATCCTCAAAAAGCTTACAGTCTACCAGGACAGATGTAAAATGTAAATACTTATAATAGAAGTTGGGATATGATGGGACAAACAAGACGAAGTATCCTAGGAAAATTAAAGGAGGGACAATATTATTTTGTGCTGTGCAAGCATCAGAGGTTTAACCAAGCAAGTGGTACCTGAACTTACCTTAAATGAAGGGAAGAATTTCAATAGACGTGATTTTTTTTCTATTTCTGCTTTACCTTCTTATTCTAGAACTGTAGGATAATTTTCCTTAATAATTTCTTGTAATATTGTATCAAGATTCTTTTCTTATCATAACTATCAAGTAGTCCAACAATTCTTTTATGATCTCTCCTTGATCTGTTCTCTACATCAGTTGTTTTTCTGAGAAGATGTTTCACATTCTCTTCATTTTTTTTCATTCTTCTGATTTTGTTTTATTATTTTCTTGGTGTCTTATAATGTCTTTAGCTTCCCTTTGCCCAATTCTAGTTTTCAAGGAATTATTTTTTACTTAAATTTTTGACTCTCTTTTCCCAGTTGATTGACTTTCTTTTCTTAACTTTCTTGATTTCCTTGGGTGGCTGTTCTTATTTGTTTTCTTAATTTTTCCTCAATCTCTTTTATTTGATTTTTAAAGTATTTTTTAAAGTTCTCCCAAGAATTCTTTTTGGGCTTCTGACCATTTGACATTTCCTTGAAAAAGGAGTAGCATTTTTAGGTCTACTATCTTCCTATGCATATGAACCCAGATCTTCTCTATCCCCATAGTGGCTATCTATTGCTGGCTTCTTTCTCCTTTGCTTACTCATTTTTAAAATTTTAAATAGTATTTTATTTTTTTCACCACAATTACATATCAAGACAATTTTTAGCATTCATTTTTACAAGATTTTGAGTTCCAAAGTTTTCTTTCCCTCCCTCCTTCACTTTCCCTCTTCTGAAAATGTTAGGTAGTTTAATATATTTTATACATATGCTATCATGTAAAATACATTTCCATATTCATCATGGTTGTAGAAGAAGAAACAGTTCAAAAGGGGAAAAAACACAAGAAAGAGCAAAGTAAGTGAAAAAATATGCTTTAATCTGCATTCAGAATCCATCAGTTCTTTATTTGGATGTGGATAGCATTTTCTTTTGTGAGTCCTTTGTACTTGTCTTAGATCATTGTATTGCTGAGATAAGCTGAATCATTCTTAGTGGATATTGTTTGATGTTGCTGATACTGTGTACAGTATTTTGTTGGTTCTGCTCATTTCACTTTATATCAGTTTGTACAAGTCTTTCCAGGTTTTCCTGAAATGTACCTGTTCATCATTTCTTATTGCACAATAGTATTCCATTACATTCCTATACCACAGCTTGTTCAGCCATTCTCTAATTGATGGACATCCCCTCAGTTTCTAATATTTTGCCACCATGAATAGTGCTTCTATAAATATTTTTGCACAGGAGAGTCTTTCCCCTTTTTTATGACCCCTTTGGGATACAGACAGTGGTGGTATTGTTGGATAAAAGTGTATGTTTGGTTCCTCTTCGGGCATAGTTCCAAATTATTCTCTAGAATGGTCGTTCAGTTCTCAACTCTACTGACAATGCATTAGTATCCTTATTTTCCCTCATCCTCTCCAACATTTACCATTTTCCTTTTTTGTCATATTATTGGTGTGAGGTGGTATTTCAGAATTGTCTTGTTTCACATTTCTCTAATAAAAAATTATTTAGAGCACTTATTCATATGCCTATAGATAGCTTTGATTTCTTCATCTGAAAACTACCTGTTTATATCCTTTGACCAGTTATCATTTGGGGAATGGCTTATATTCTCATAAATTTGACTTAGTTCTCTATATATCTGAGAAATGAGGCCTTTATCAGTGATACTTCCTATAAAGATCATTTTCCAGCTTTCTGCTTTCCTTCTAATCTTGGTTGCACTGAATACGTTTATACAAAAGCTTTTCAATTTAGTATGATCAAAATTATCTATTCTACATTTTGTAAAGCTCTCTATCTCTCATTTTGTCATGAATTCTTCCTCTCCCCATAGATCTGGCAGGTAGATTATTCCTTGCTCTTCTAATTTGATTGCTTCATTGTCTATGGTCCCTTTTACCAAGATGTAGTTCCCTTCCTTATCACTCATTTAAAATTTTTTATTTTGTTTTATTTTATTTTTAGCAGCTCATTATTATAAAGTGGTTCCAGTTCCAAGGTGTGGGGAATGATGCCCCAGGCCTCAGGTCCTTCTTATTGTTATGTTCTGACTTCTGTCCCAGGGCCCAATCTTGGGCACTACTCTCTGCTCCTAAACCATGGCTAGGGCTTCCAGCTATACTGTCCAGCAAATGCTCCCGCTCTCTGTGGGGCATCCTACTTCTGGTGGGTGCACTTTAATTGTCCTTTCTGCCATAGAAATTAAGAACTCTGCTCATCAGGAACAAGTGCCCATAGCCAACAGGGTCTCTGCACCTCTGCTATCACACTCACCAGGAATGTGTAAGCTCCTTCTTCTTTGCAGCCACAGCCCTAGACCATGTTTGGTCAGCACAGCTTTGTTTGGAGTTCCTCAACAGTGGAATGTCCTTCAATCTTCTCCTACTCAACCATCTGACCCCCACACTGTCCATGAGGTGAAAGTTCCTGAGGCTGTCTCCCAATTCAGCTGTCCCCAGGGTTTATTGTTTGTTGATTCTATAGAGTAGGTTGGAGGTGTTTCCACTTCACTGCAGCCAAACCTCCACCCCAAGGTCGACTCTTTCCTGAAGTCTTCTCAAGCTGTTTTAGGAGGACGACTGCCTTACCCTGACTTTTGTTTATTTCTGCTATTGTAAGTTCACTTTGAGACGATGTTTTTCTTTTTTTCATAGAGAAAATTTGCAGAGCCTGAAGATTTCTGACTTACTCTGTCATGTTCTCAGAATCCTCTTTTTGAGATTCAGAGCAGAGATACTGCAGAAGGTCATTCACATCCTAAATATGCCCACATCTCACCAGGAACCTGATTGTATTTTATATTCAATCACCAGATTGGAACCAAAAGAGAACTGAAAATCCGCCCCCCGCCCCTTCTCCTGCTCGTCTATTTGGATCTGACTTGTCTAATAGAGGGAAGCATTGGCTTGGGTTTAGTGCCTTCAGCATTGACACTCTGGCTGTAATAATTGAGATTCCCAGCATTCCATCTAACAAGTAAATTGATAGCAGGTGGTGAGCTAAGCAGTCTTTAAGCAACAGTTAGCCATTGTTGGAAGCTGTATTTAAGTCTTACTAAAAATTTCCCTTCTGAAGCTGTGAGCCCAACTATGTTTTTCAGCACCCCACAATAAAAACTTAGCACTTCAGCCAGATCAGTCTACTTAGTGTCCCCTAAACATATCACCATATATTTCTGCCTTTGCCCATCAACTTCAAATCTTAATGGCTATCTCAGATCCCCCACCCACCAAGATGCATCCTCTGATCTTTCTATGAGCAACAGTGATTGTCAACAATGGATATATAACTATGGACATATAGCACTTAATATCAGTACCATGCTGTCATGTTATTGAAAGATAATGATTCCAGAAGTTTTATTTGGGTTGCATTTGGAAGGACATGTAAACAAGGGAAGTGCTGAAGAATAGTAGCCAAATACTCTTTAAACTGACTGTCTAGAATAGTTTGCAAAGAGAGCTATATGGGGAGAGTACAGGGGAGGTGACACAGATTAGAGCCGTCTGGTGACATGATCAGTGTAGTCTGGAACTCCTGACTGTTGCCCCTTTGTTTATGTGTTGTGCATGTAACTGGACAATGATTCCCTGGAAGAATTAGTTGAAAACACATGTGGTTTGTGTTTGTTTTCCTTATGTACCTAAGTGACCAATGATTGTACGATTATGCTCTTCCAGGAAAACAGACACGTAATTCTCAAAGGCGGAATTAGGAGAGAACAAATTATCTCTCAGGTTCATCAGAAGAGCTGCATATCTGAATATATTGACTGAACTCCCTGCCCTGCCCCAGAAGAATGAATGCTCTGCTATGGGACCCGTGTTAGAATAATTTTGCACTGAATGATAAGTTGCCTTGTGACATCTCTTGTCAGTCAGGCAATAAGCATTTATTAAATGCCTGTATGTGTCGGACACTATGTTAAATTCTGGGGATACAAAGAAAATTAAAAGACAGTCCCTGCTTACAAGGAACTCACAGTCTAACGAAAGGGGACAATATGGAAGCCACTATGTACAAGCAAGACACATATAAGGTAAATTGGAGATGATCAACAAACAGAAAGCCCTAGCATTAATGGGAGCAAGGAAAGGCTTTTTGCAGAAGGTGGGATTTTAGCTGAGACTTGTATCATCCTTGTGTGTATTGTGACTTAACTTATACTATGGTTTGCACACTTCTGTGAATTGTTTTCATTGGTAATATGTTGCATACAACTCATGACTATCTGGTACCTCTCTTTTGCCCTTTGGGTGGTCTCTAATTTTAATTCTTTGGATAAGAAATTGTGGTTTTCCATTGTTTGCACTCATATGGCACCACTGGAATTTTTTTTTGGTGGGGAGAATTAGATATTTGATTCATCCATGTAGGAAATGCCAGTCAATCACTAAACAAGCATTTAATTAAGTCCCTACTATGTGCTAGGTACATAGAACTAAATGCTGTAATTACAAAGACAAAAAATGGGGAGAGAACATATACTTCTATAATTATATGTAGAATATATACAAAGTAAATACAAGGTAGTTGGTAGAGGAGCACACTAGTAAATGGAATAATCAGGAGAGGCCATCACAGAGATGGTGGCATTAGAGTTTTCAAGGAGACAGATTCCAAGGGGCAGAGGTAAGGAGGGAGAGCATTCCAGGCATAGGAGACAGCCAGTGTAAAGGCACTGAGTTAGGAAATGGAGTGTCATTGGAGGGCTGGAGTACTAAAGCACCAAATTCTTTATCTTGGCCAGATCTTAGAGTATGTGTCAAGGTAATCTGGAAAGGGCAAAAGAGATTTTAGTTGTGAAGAGTTTTGAGAAAATCCCCTCTAACTAATGTAGATTCATCTTTAAAAAAGTAAAAGTAACTTGCCCGGGTCATGCACCAGTGTGGAAATGAACCTGGGTCTTCCTGACTCTGAGGAAAATTCTCTACTCACGACATCAGGGTTCTCTATTGTCCTAGAGTCACATAATCATGTCTTGAACAAAGGTCTGTCTTGACTTCAAGGCTAGTTCTTTGCCCACTATACCATTCTGCCTTTGTTTCAGAGAGAAACTTGGACATTACTAAATAAACATTAATAAATAAATAGACAATTTCCCTAACACAATCTAGCCAGATCTCCTTATCCTATTGAATACTGGGCTAAGCTCATTGTTAATGCACTTGAAACAAACTCTAGGTCTATGAGCCCAACTCCATATCATATTCTGAACAACATACATTCAGTATGTGCTTAGTTTTTCTTCAGTATGTTGTTAGGCTTATCACGTTTGAGTGACTGTCATGGCACAGTGTATAAAACATTAGACCTACAATCAGAAAGATCAGAGTTCAAAGCTAGCCCCTGACTCAGTTTCCTCATCTGTAAAAACAGCCATGATTAAAAATACCACCTAACTCCCAGGGTAATTCTGAGGATAAAATAAGACAATATTTGTAAATCACTTTGCAAACTTCCCTTTAACAGAGGGGCAGAAACTGGACCCTCAGTTCACTCCATTTTGTATCTGCTGCACCACCAGGTTTCAACTCTAGGAAACGAGATGCCCCTCCCAGGATAATCTCATCACTATGATGCTAACTCTTATCTTTGATTGACTTCACTTCCTTCAGCCACCACTCTCCTCTGACTGGAGGGCTGGAGTACGAGAGGACCAAATTCCTTCCAATGCCTTCCTCTACAAAAGGCAGAAATTGGACTCAGCTCCATTTTGCAACTACTTTTTCCCCTGGTTTCACATCTATTGAATAAGATACTCCCTTTCCCCTTTCTAGCTTCTTTTTCTGTGTTATCTCCTCTCCCATTAGATTGCAAGCTCCTTGAGGGCAGGAACTGTCTTTGATTTTATTAATTATATTTCCAATGACTGGCATATAGTAAGCACTTAATAAATATTGATTGGATTGAAATGGATTATTAGTTGAGGTGATTTCTAGGTTGATTTTTTTTCATTTTCTCATTGTAGTAATTGATTTACATTGGTTGAACTTGCTTACAGAATTATGAAAGTCTAGGTTGATGTTTGTTCTTTTATCCATTTTCTAATTTTTAACTTCAGTAATTGTATCCAAATAATAAATTGGAATTGTTTTATTTGAACACCGTAACTTATCATTTTTATTTTTTCTTCAAATGGTATATTTACTTTGATCTTTGTTCTAATAAAACAATTGACTACATAGATACCTGATTTGGAAATGACCCCAGATTAGATTAAATAGAATTCCTATATGTTAGGAAATAGTCAATTTCATTTCTGTGATTTTATTTGAGGCTCACCATGTCTACCATCTTCCAATCACCTCTTGGCTCTTGACTTTAAATCTTGAGATATATTTTCCAGGATCCTCCCCTACTTCTGAATCAAAGTAACTGATTATTAAAATGCATTTTATTTAATTTGTAGGGTGTAATCAAGTTTTTCTTCAGATTTCTTTAATTTTCTCATCCTCTGCAATAGATGTTGATTATGTGAACTGAGATTCTAATCATGGTGGTCTTTCTGCAAATGTTCATTATGAATACTTCAAGGTGAGATATTTCCCATGCAGTCATGATTCTTATTTCCTTTTGACACATGAAACTCTTCTAGCTCCTTTATTTGCTTCTTCATGATGAACCTGTGAGCCATCTTTCCATTTCATTATAACTTTTTTTGTCTTCTTTTCTATTTGTAAAACAAAATGAAAAAAAAACCCAGTCTTTCAACCCCTTTAACAAAAATTTGGAGGAATATACTGCTATGAATATAGAAACTTCAATTATTCAAAGATCCATGCTATTGTCTGTGTGAATACTTCCCTAGTGGCTTCACTCCTTTGGACTTCATGATAATGCCCTAGGAATATGAAAATCCTATAAGATCATTTCAGTCCTGGAACTCATACCTCATCAGTTCTCCCTGCCCCTGGGCTCCTCCCTCTGATTGGAGAGGGCAGAGATGGAGAGGTCTTCCCAGTACCTCATTTTAAGGATGGTACTTAGGTTAGCCATCTCTCCTCATCTCCCACCTGACTTCTCGGGAGTTCATTATCCTGCCCCTGTCCCATTCCCCCTCCTCCATTTTCAGTTTCTTTCTGTGTGATGTTTTCCCTGATTTGATTGTAAGCTCCTGAAGACAGGCATTGTTTTTCTTTTTAATCTTTTTTTTTTATTCCCATTGCTTACCCCAGTGCCTGGCACTTAGCAATTATTTGATAAATGTTTATTGAGTGACTGATTTAGGTCACAGCCCCTTAGCTTATGGTATACATGAGTTGCTATAGCCAGAAAAAACAAAACAAAACAACTTAAAGCCAATCTTCTGGGTTCTCTGCATTTAACTAGGCTGGTCCTTGGATGCCAAATACATATCTCATTACCAAATGCTACCATGAAGTATTTCTTGTTCAGTAGGACCTAACAAAACTTGTGGTCTGCTCCAAAAGCCTTGGAGTGCTCAGAGTTCCTTCAAATGCACAAGGAGGTATCCATAGCATATGACTCAGGATACAGAAAGATAATCCAACAGGATCATACACAAATTAATCATCTAGGGAAGCAGGGAGGGGAGTCCAGGAGCACTTGACCTTTTACTTCTCCTAATCATTGGGATGAATGGTAAACAATTTAAGTGGATAAAGATATATCTAAGGACATTGTTTTTCTTTTTTTAAATTAATTAGTTTAGTTTCAGTTAACAAGATTCAATTCCACAGTTCCTTGATTTTCAAATTTCCTTTACTTTCCTCCCCCCTCCCCCCACAAAAGCATATAGTCCAGTATAGGATCTGCAAACACATTCATATTAGACATTATTCCAATTACAAAGGCGTATTGTACTAGGTGGGATGAAAGATGGTAAAGAAGAAATAAAACCAAACAATGAAAAGAAAAAGATCATTTAGTTTGCTTCCATCAGGATTCAGGCTCAGTTCTTTCTAGTTATATCTCTGGATGGTGCATTTCTCTCTTTCTTGAGTCTTTCGGGATTGACTTATATCACTGTATTGCTGAAAAGAGTCCAGTCTGTCATAGCTGGTCATCACAGATACGGTATGTCTGTGATTGTATACAAATTTCTTCTGATTCTACTCTTCTCGCTCAGCATCAGTTTGTATAAGTCTCTCCAGGTAATTATGAAATCTGTCACCTCCTCGTTTCTTATAGCACAATAATATTCCATTACATTCATATACCACAACTTGTTTAGCCATTCCCCAATTGATGGGCACCCCTTTAGTTTCCAATTCTTTGCAACCACAAAGAGGACTGCTATAAATATTTTTGTACATATGGGTCTTCCTCCCACTTCTATGATCTCTTTGGGATATAACCCTAGAAGTGGTATGGCTGGGTCAAAGGGTATGAAATTATTTATAATCCTTTGGGCATAATTCCAGATTGCTCTCCAGAATGGTTGGATAAGTTCACAACTCAACCAGCAATGTATTAGAGTTCCAATTTGTCCGCATCCTCTCCAGCATTTGTCACTTTCTTGTTTTGTCATCTTAGCCAATCTGACTGGAAAGATGTGGTATCTCAGAGTTGTTTTGATTTGCATTTCTCTAATCAATAGTGATTTAGAGCATTTCTTCATATGCTTATAGATATCTTTAATTTCTTTCTCTGAAAACTGCCTGTTCATATCCTTTGACCATTTATCACTTGGGGAATGACTTGTATTCATATAGATTTGGCTCAATTCTCTATAAATTTTAGAAATGAGTCCTTTAGCAGAGACACAAGTTGTAAAAATTCTTTCCCAATTTCCCACCTCCCTCTTGATCTTGGTTACATTGGCTTTGTTTGTACAGAAACTTTTCAATTTAATATAATCAAAATTATCCATTTTGCATTTTATAATGCTCTCTAATTCTTGTTTGGTCCTAAAATCTTCCCCTCTCCACAAATCTGTCAGGTAAACTATTCCTTGCTTTCCCAAATTGCTTACAGTATCATCCTTTACACCTATATTATGCACCCATTTAGACTTGATTTTGGTATATGGTGTTAGACAGGGATCTATGCCCAGTTTCTGTCATACTGTATTCCAGTTTTCCTAGCAGTTTTTGTCAAATAGTGCATTCTTAAAAAAAAAAAAACTTAAAAAAACTGGGGTCTTTGGGTTTATCGAACAATAGATTACTATATTCATTAACTGCTGGGTCTCCTGTGCCTAATCTATTCCATTGATCCACTACTCTACACCTCTGCCAATACCAAGCAGTTTTAATGACTGCTGCTGTATAATACAAATTAAGATCTGGCATAGCTAGTCCACCTTCCCTAGCATTTCTTTTCATTAATTCCCTTGATATTCTAGACCGTTTGTTTTTCCAAATAAATTTTGTTATTATTTTGTCTAACTCTAAAAAGTAGTTTTTTGGTAAATTGATTAGTATGGCACTAAATATATAGTTTAGTTCGGGTAAAATTGTCATTTTTATTATATTAGCTCGACCCAGCCACAAGCAATTGATATTTTTCCAACTATTTAGATCTGATTTTATTTGTGTGAGAAGTGTTTTGTAGTTGTGATCATACAGATTCTAGGTTTGTTTTGGCAAGTAGATTCCCAAATATTTTATAATGTCTACAGTAACTTTAAATGGGATTTCTCTATCTCTTGCTGTTGAGTTTCATTAGAGATGTACAGGAATGCTGAGGATTTATGTGGGTTTATTTTATATCCTGCAACTTTGCCAAATTTATTTATTGTCTCAAGTAGATTTTTACTTGATTCTCTAGGATTCTCTAAGTATATCATCATATCATCTGCAAAGAGTGATAGCCTGGTCACTTCTTTGCCTAATTTGATTCCTTTGATTTCTTTTTCTTCTCTAATTGCTATTGCTAGTGTTTCTAGTACCAGATTGAATAAGAGGGGTGATAGTAGACACCCTTGTTTCACTCCTGATCTTATTGGAAAGGCTTCTAGATTATCCCCATTGCATATAATACCTGCTGATGGTTTTAAATAGATGCTATCAATTATTTTAAGGAAGGCTCCATTTATTCCTATACTTTCTAGTGTTTTTAATAGGAATGGATGTTGTACTTTGTCAAAAGCCTTTTCTGCATTTATTGAGATGATCATGTGGTTTCTGCTAGTTTTATTGTTGATATGATAAATTATACTGATGGTTTTCCTAATATTGAACCATCCTTGCATTCCTGGAATGAATCCTACCTGATCAGAGTGTATTATTTTTGTGATAAGTTATTGGAGTCTTTTGGCTGATATTTTATTTAGAATTTTTGCATCTAAATTCATGGGGGAAATTGGTCTATAATTTTCTTTCTCTGTTTTATCTCTTCCTGATTTAGGAATCAGTACCATATTTGTGTCATAGAAAGAGTTTGGTAGGACTCCTTCTTCACTAATTTTCCCAAATAGTTTGTAGAGTATTGGAATGAATTGTTCTTTAAATGTTTGATAGAATTCACTAGTGAACCCATCAGGCCCTGGAGATTTTTTCCTAGGGAGTTCATTGATGGCTTGTTTGATTTCTTTTTCTGAGATGGGGTTATTTAGGTAATTCACTTCCTCTTCAGTTAATCTGGGCAATTTGTGATTTTGTAAATATTCATCCATTTCACTAAGATTGTCATGTTTATGTGCATACAATTGGGAAAAATAATTCCTCATTATTTTTTTTATTTCCTCTTCATTAGAGGTAGATTCACCCTTTTTATTTTTGATACTCATAATTTGGTTTTCTTCTTTCTTTTTTTTTTATCATATTGACTAAGGGTCTATCAATTTTGTTGATTTTTTCATAGAATCAGCTCTTAGTTTTATTTGTTAATTCAATAGTTTTCTTAATTTCAATTTTATTAATGTCTCCTTTGGTTTTCAATATTTCTAATTTAGTACTAAATTGGGGATTTTCAATTTGTTCTTTTTCAATTGCATGTCCAATTCATTGACCTCCCTTCTCTCTGCCTTAATTAAGTATGCACTCAGGGATATAAAACTTCCCCTGAGAACTGCCTTTAGTGCATCCCACAAATTTTGGTATGTTGTCTCATTATTATCATTCTCTTGAATGAAATTATCAATTGTTTCTATAATTTCTTGTTTGACCCATCCATTCTTTAGGATTAAATTGTTTAATTTCCAATTAGTTTTTAGTCTATCTTTCCATGGCCCTTTATTGCATATAATTTTTATTGCATCATGATCTGAGAATGATGCATTTAATATTTCTGCCTTTTTGCACTGGATTGTGAGGTTTTTATGCCCTAGTACATGGTCTATTTTTGAGTATGTACCATGCACTGCTGAGAAGAAAGTAAATTCCTTTTTATCCCCATTCAGTTTTCTCCAGAGATCCATCATATCTAGTCTCTCTAAGATTCTATTCACCTCCTTAACTTCTTTCTTGTTTATTTTGAGGTTAGATTTATCGAGTTCAGAGAAGGGGAGATTAAGGTCCCCCACTAGTATAGTTTTGCTATCTATTTCTTCCTCTAATTCCTTTAACTTCTCCTCTAGTAATTTGGATGCTATACCACTTGGTGCATATATATATATTAAGTAGTGATCTTGCTTCATTCTCGATGGTGCCTTTTAGTAGGATATAGTTTCCTTCCTTATCTCTTTTAATTAGATCTATTTTTGCTTTTGCTTTATCTGAGATAAGTATTGCTACCCCTGATTTTTTTACTTTAGATGAGGCATAGTAAATTTTACTCCAACCTTTTACCTTTACCCTGTGGGTATCCCTTTGTTTCAAATGTGTTTCTTGTAGACAGCATATTGTAGGATTATGGTTTTTAATCCATTCTGCTATCCACCTCTGTTTTATGGGAGAGTTCATCCCATTCACATTCACAGTAATAATGACTATCTGTCTCTTCCCCTCCATCCTATTCCCTCCCCTGTTTATGTTTTTGTTTCTTCCTTCTCCCTTCCCCTCCTTGAAGTTTTCCCTTTTGACCGCCCCCTCCCTCAGTGTTCCCACCCAGTGACCCCCTTCTTAACCTACCCTCTCCCCTTACTACTATTTCCCTCCCTTCTAATCCCTCCCTTTAGTCTCCTCCTTTTCACCCTTTACCCTTCCACTATCTATAGGACACAATAAATTTTTATACTTATCAGAGTAAATTACTCCCTGTTTGATTCCAAACCAATGAGAGTAAATTTCAAACAATGCTCCTCTCCCTCCCTCCTTTTCCTCTATTTAATGAATTTATGTGTCTATTCACATTAGAATCTTAAACTTCACTGATTAAGTTGATCCCTCTTTGAACCAGAACCAGTGAGAATAGTGTTTAAATGATGTTCCTCTCCCTCTTTCTTTCCCCTCTTCTATAGTGTGTTTTAATGCCTCTTCAGATGGCATATTTTACCTTTTCCTATCTCATCCTTTCCTTTTTCCCATTACAGTCCCTTTGATCCCCTTAATAGTTTTTTTTTAGTCTTCAGATTAGAGCATTCATACCCACACCCTCTATCTAAGTATAACCCTTTTGAAGGTCATGATAATCATAAAGATTTCGAATATTGACAGTTATCGACTCCACGTATAGGGATGTGAACATTTTGCTCTTGTTGCATCCCAAGTAATGAGCATGTGTTTGTGGGTGTGGGTGTGTGCACTTATGCATGTGTGAGTCTGTGTTTCCCTTGTTTACCTTTTTATGTCTTTCTGGAGTCTTGTAATTGGAGATGAAATTTTCCATTGAGCTCTGGCTTTTTCATCAAGAAAGTCTGGAAGTCCATTATTTCATTAAACGTCCATCTCCTTGCCTGAAAGATTATGCTCAGTTTTGCTGGGTAGTTAATCCTTGGTTGTAGTCCTAGCTCTCTTGCCCCACGAAATATCAAATTCCAGTCCCTCAGCTCTTTTAATGTAGAAGCTGCTAGGTCCTATGTGATCCTAACTGTAGTTACTCGATATTTGAATTGTTTCTTTCTGGCTGCTTGTAGAATTTTTTCTTTAATCTTGTAATTCTGGAATTTGGCTACTATATTTCTTGGAGTTTTCAGTTTGGGATCTCTTTCAGGAGGAGTCTGGTGAATTCTATCGATAGCTATTTTATCTTCTGATTCCAGGACCTCAGGACAGTTTTCTTTGACAATCTCTTGGAGGATGTTATCTAGGCTGCTTTATTCATCATGGCTTTCTGGTAGACCAATAATTTTTAAGTTGTCTCTCCTGGATCTGTTCTCTAGGTCAGTTATTTTTCCAGTGAGATATTTTACATTTTCTTCCAATTTTTCTATCGTCTTGTTTTGTTTGATTGACTCTTGCTGCATCATAGAGTTCTGAGTTTCAGTTTGATTGTGTCTAATTTTTAGCAAATAATGGTCTTCAGTTAGTTTTTGAAGTTCCTTTTTTAGGGAGGTATTTTTTTTTCTAAGTTGGTCACTGCCTCCCTGATTTGGTCTTTAAAATTTTTCTTAAGCTCCTCCAGGAATGCTATTTGGGCTTGAGACCACATCATGTTTCCTTCTGTGGTCTCAGGTGTGGGTAGAGAGTCTATATTGTCCTGTTTATTTGGTTGTTCTTGCCCTGCATAGTAGGCTCGAATAGACTTTCTTGCCTTCCCCTTCGCCTTCTCAGCTTCCTTCTTTCCCATTGTGGCTTACTGTTTCTCAGGCTATGAGTTTAGGGCCTGATCCTTGACTTTGAATACCTCTGGGTGGCTAGTTTATGGCTAAGTCAGGGAAGTCAGTGAGGAATGTAAGTGAGTAGGTGGGGGTGAGTCTGATCACTTCAGATTTCTGCCTCTATACCCCTAGGCTATAAGTAGGCTTTTGTTGGTGAGGTGAGGTGGGGCTTGTTGGGACCCCTCCCTCTCTTCTCTTCAGACTCCTGGATGTCTCAGTTACACCCCTTCTTGGAGACTCTCAAGCCTGGGGCTATTTCCATTAACTTGGGATTTCAATCTGGGTGGGAGACTTATCTTTGGGTTTTCTGCTTCATGAAGGAGGGATGGGAGGATTGGAGCAGCTAGAATTTACTTTGCCATTCCAGCCCCTGTATTATACAGGCAGGCAGTTTCTAACCTTCCAGGCTGGGGGCCGAATGCAGCCCAGAGAAGCAGCTCTCTCCCCTAGGGGCCCAACTCTCCTACCTGGCTCCAATGACCCTTCCCGTCCCTTAGTGAGATGAAGGTGAGATGACTGTGATTCGTCCTTGGTAAGTCTTCAGGCTGGGGCTTTTTCTCTCTCTGGTGTAGTCTGCTTGTTTGCTCTTAGGTCTGAGCTGTGTAGACCCCACACGCTCTGCGTTTGACCTGTCTGGACACACTGGGCAACCTCCCAGGTTGGACTCTGCCACACTCCATCTTCCAGTGGGCTCCATCACTCCGGAATCCGCTCAGATTCACCCTTTGAGACTTAGTGACCAAGGAGCTCAGTGAGGTTACTGCTTCCTTTCCGCCATCTTGGCTCTGCCCCCTCAAGTAAGGACATTGTTTTTCATGCTCAGTGCCTTATTTTATTTTCAGTAGGCGATAATTAACCTCCATTTTAAAAATTTTCTATTCTATCTGTCTTTTCTATCTCCTCATAATGATCACAAAACACCACTGTTGGGGAGCATTGTAATGCACTCATCAATCATGGGGGTCTATGTGGGTTTCTTTGAGACTATGTTTTTTTTACACTCTGTCTAGATCATTCAAATCAACTGTCTTCAAAAATCATCTATTAAATATCTAATGGGGAGACAAAGATTTTTTAAAATGATAGTTGCTGATCTCCAAGCACCCTCTTCCACTCAGGGCCAAAGGGTAAGAGTGCAGATAAAGAGTGCTAGATTTGGAATCAAAGCACCAGGGCCTGAAGTTCGTCTCTGATTCTTACAATTCAATCCTTTCTGGGATTTAGTTTCTTCAGCTATAATATAGGAAGGTTGACCTAGGTGACCTATAAGATCCATTGTAACTCTAAGTCTGTGATCCTTTGAAATACACTGAGAATTGGGAAGTGATGGAGACCATGATGAGATCCAGAAAAAGTATATCAGGAAAACTAAAGGAGGGGCAAACATGAAGCTGGGGGGTGGGGTTGTTCAATGACAACTGCACAAAGAGGCTATTCTAGCTAGAACTTAAAGGAAGGTTTATAAACTTTTGGGGGCAGACTCTACCCTCTTTAGACATGTTTATGTTAAGTAATAAGAACATTCCAGCATTGTGAAAATGATAATGTCATTTTCCATTAATTCCCTTTCTGAACCTATGTAACCCATATAGTGGATAATTAAATATATTTACAGTTAGAATTTCTACTCTTTGCTATTTCACATGTTAAATACTTCTGCCTAAAGACATAATGCACATTTTGATGCTTCCTCAGATTCATCTTTGTTTTCAGTATACTAAGCTCTTGATTATTTTGTAGGATTCACTGCCATCCATGCTGTGTTGCCAAGATCAGGGAGCTAAAAGGGCAGGAAAACAGCATCTGCCACCAATATCCTCAAGGTGGCCATGAGCCTCTCTCCCACTCTGATGCTGCTTATAGCTAGCATATGAAAGCAGTCACCAAGACTAGATGACACTATGAAAGTGGACTGAAAGTAAAAATTTGAAAATCAAAATGAAGGAGAAAAAATTCAAGGTAAAGAGTCAAATTTCAGGAATCACAGTTCAGGACCAGGAGTCAAAATCAAAGAATGAATATTCATGACAAGGTTGAAAACTCAGAAAGTCAACTTTCACATCCAAGTGTCAAAAGTAGAGTCAAAATTCTGGGCCAAAAGTCAAAAGAGAGAGTCAATATTCAACACCAAGGGTAAAAACTTAAAGTTTCTCTTTATGTCTCTATTTAAATTCAACAGGCAAATTAAGAATGGTGAGTCAAAAATTCAGGACTCAAAGTCAAAATCAAGGATCTTATGATTCCCTGGTTGAGATTCTGAGTGGCCATATGTTCAGAGCTCCCCAACTGCTCAGATGTAAAGTCTCTCTCCATCTAGGGATGTATGTAAAGTGTATAGTTGATTCAGGCTGTTAGAGCCCTGTCTGTTGGTCTTTATTTCTCTGCTTGTATTTTCTCTGTATTTTCTCCAAAGTTCAGGGTGCTGACTTTTCCCCTGAACTAGTGAATGTAATTAAAAAAGACTGTTGATCCCTTAAACAGTTGTCTGTTCTAGTAAAACAGATCTAAGAATCTGTGCTAACAGCCATCCTGGGTATGCCAGGGTCATTGCCGCTACACAGACCAATTCAGAATGGTGTGTAAAAACTCTGGAATAAAAATTATAAAGTACAAATTTAGGTGTCTAAATTGGGTACAGAGAATTCAATTCTAAAATAACATTCTATAGTTAAAATTATGGTCAGAGAAGGAAATTGCTGGAACCACAATGCTTGGAGTCCAAATTCAAGATTGGCAGGGAGTATGAGGGAGAGGGAAAGACCTGGTGACGAAGGTTCATAAGGAAATTGCCACCAAAACACAGTCACAGTGACAAAGGAACACAAGGACTTGATGACATTGTGATAGTGACATGGTGTCAGTGACCATGATGACAGTGACACAGTAACAAGGGGTTATGGGGCCATCACCAAAACACGGTCAGAAGTCTTGAGGTGAAACTGACTATGGTGACAGTGAACAGGAGATAGGAATCATGGTGACAACGATAAAGTGACATGGTAACAATGACAAAATAACATGGCAGTGGTGTCACCAAAACATGGTGATGTGACAAGGTGATATTGACAATGATAACAGAGACAAGGTGACTCAGGGTTGAGAGTCAAAGGTTCAGACTGGAAGTTCAAGTCAGAGTCAACATTCATGAGAGGGAGTCAAAATCTAAGAGTTAACATTCAGGTACAAGAATCAAAATTAGAAAGTTAAATTCAGGTCCAAGACTCAAAATTAGAGAGCCAAAATTCAGGACTGGGAGTTAAAAGTGGGAGTCTATATTCAACATTAAGAATGAAACATTTTAGAGCCAAATTGCGTTTGTCTAAATTCAACAGAGAAATTGAAAAAGGTGAGTCAAAATTTAGGAATCAAAAATCCTGGGCTGAAAGTCAAGATCTGAAAATCAAAATGAGGGAGAAAATTTCAGGGTGGAGAGTAAAATTTCAGGAGTCATAATTCAGGACTGGGGGTCAAAGTCAGAGAGTCAGTGTTCATGATAGGGTTTCAAAATGAGAAAGTCAGGCCCAAGGGTTAAAATTAGAGAGTCAAAATATAGGCCTGATAGACAAAAAGAGTAAAATGTTCAGGTCTGAGGGTACAAATCTGAGAATCAAAGGGACAAAGAGAAAAATTGAGGAGCAAAAAGTTGGGAATGAAAATTTGGGGATAGGACTGAAAACGTAGCAGTCTAACTCTGGGTGTCAAAATTTGGGAGTCAACATAAAGGTCTGTGCATCAAAATTCAGGAATGGAAGTCAGGATTCAGGAGTCAAAATCTGGGACAGGGAGTCAAAATTCACAACTCATAATCTGGGGTTTAAGAGTGTAATTGCAGGAGTTCAAATTCAAAAGGCAAAATCTAGGAGTCAAAATTCATGAGTTAAAATTAAGTATTGGGAGTCCAAACATGGCTGTCAAAATAACAGAGTCAAAATTACTGTTACATCTCATTGTTGAGGTTATACCTCACTGCCTGGTTCTTTGTCTAACCACAACTATACGTATCAAGATTTAACTTGACCTGCTTGGGTCTCCTCAGTCTTAGAGGAGACCCTGGCATGTGTATCTAGTTTCCTTCCTCCAATGGAATAAAGGCTTTTTTGCCTACAACCTCTGTGAGGTCTTTAATTTTATTTTATTTTTTCAGAATTAACAGTTTTAACCTCTATGAACTCTTTGGTATTTTCAGAATTAACAGTTGGTGCATAACCTCTGTGGCTCTTTGATCATTTATTTTCAGGGTTTGACAGCGTCAAAATTTAGGTGGTCAAATTGGGGATGGGGAGTCCAATTAAAAAGTAACAATCAAAAAGTCAAAAGACTTTTGTCTTTTATAGTGATATTTTATTCTTTTATTGCTTAGTTTTTCCCAATTCTTTCCAATTGAGATAGGAAGTCCTATCTCATTTTATAGATGAGGAAATTGCGCCAAACAGGGTTAAGTGACATCCCCAAGGTCCTAAAGCTGGTGTATGAGGCCAGATTTGAACTCAGGATGATGAATCTTCCTGACTTCAGGCCCAACACTATCCACTGCATCACCTAGCTGCCCCTATCTATAAAGTTGATTATGTGGAATGGAGAAAGAACAGGGAAGAGATATATAGCTCTGGGAAGTCTTATTATCACCTTGGAGTGGTTGCTTTTGCAATTGTGATTGCATTTGCCATTTTGTATTCTAGAGGAAGATGTTGTACCCGTGCTATGCTGTGAGCTTCCTGAGGTTTTAGGCATTTAAAAGGGGTTAATGACTTCCATGGAATGAGTCACACTTGCATCTTTGACATGCATTGCAGCCTTTTTATAATTTCTTGGTTGAATTTGTATCAATGATTTGGGGACTCAAGCAGTCTATGGTTATGGATACCTTAAACTGTTCAGAATATATTGTCTCCCCCTAACCCCTTAAAGAATCGTAAGATCCATATCTCCCAACCTCTCCCAATCATTTTAACCTTGGATAATTTTTCATTCTTGTTCCATTTTTATATGATTTACCCATTTTCCCCTCAGCTTTCCAATCTAAGGTGCTCAAATTTGTCAGTTAAATGAAGAGTCCTACAATTGCCTTTCTAGGGTTTTGTTTTATTCCTTTCACAATCTATATTTTAATTTTGTTGGTTTTTCTCACCAGTGCAGAAAGTTTCTGAGCACTATTGATTCCAAGTATTATTGTAATTAGCATTTTTATGTTTTTGTCCATGTCATAGGTTGCACAACCAGTGACAACGCTGGTGACCTGCTGGTCACCTTTCTGTCCCTAGGTCTTTTTCTACACTGTCAGGCTGGTCTTATGATAATAGACATGCAATCTCTAGTCATTCTGGAGGCTTTTTAAGACTTCTCACCTACATAGACTTCTCATGTGTTGGTGCTGGAAGCGACCTGAGAGATGATTTATTCCCTCATTTTACAAAAATAACCTTGAATCCAGAGAAGTTTAGTGACTCGCTCAACATTGTGAAGCTAGCAAATGAACTTAAACCCAGGCTTCCTTAACTCTAAGGCGGACACCCTGACCATCAGTGGCATAACCTGTGAAAATCCAGAATTGCCATCATAAGGGCATCAGAGCAGGACTTTCATAGAATCTCATCTCTCTGAAGGTGAGCCAAGGTAATTTTCCCAGATCAATCCCCATTTGGATTTTCTTCTTGCAGAGATCTCACAAGATAATTCTCTTCCATAATTACACAGCTTCCATACTCAGGAAATGGTGCTACTGGGTGAAATTTGTGCCTACCATCAGTCCACTTGCAACTCTTTAGCTTTTTGGATGACATGGTGGGGGTGGGAAGAAGGGAATAAGTATTTATATAGCAAGGCATTGTGCTAAGAGTTGCTTTTTTAAAATTACCTCCTACGATCCTCATAATAATTCTACAAGGCAGGTACTATTATTATTCCCATTTTACAGCTGAAGAAACTGAGGCAAAATTAAATGACTTACCTAGGGTCACACAGCTAGTGTCTGAGGTTGGTTTTGAACTCAGGTCTTCCTGATTCCAGGCCCAACACTGACTCTTTGTCTAACTCCCCTCATGGCTTCAAAGAATCTACATTTAGGGATGGCTAGGTGGCACAGTGAATAGAGCACCAGCCCTGGAGTCAGAAGGACCTGAGTTCAAATCTGGCCTCAGATGTTTAACACACTCACTAGCAGTGTAACTTTGGGCAAGTCACTTAACCCAAGTTGCCCTGCAAAAAAAAAAAGAATAAGAAGAAGAATCTAAGTTTGCCAGATTTCTCAGGCTTCACTGGCAATGAAGGATTTATATTCTGCCTGCTTGGTGTAAGCTAATACCCAATTAATTACTAAGTGCACATCTTTTCTGGATATTTTCCCAGAGGGACCACCGGCCCAATAATTCATGAATAGCTTTCTCTGTATAGTCTTCTATGATAGGAACACATACCAGGTGGTTGGAAGTAAATACTAATACTGACCTCCAAGACACTCTGCAACTTATCAGTGCCCTTCCTAATGTGTAGACTGCACAGTAATTACATTTACCATCTTCTCCTGTATTCACTAAACCAATATTTATGGTTTATGATGAGAGTGCCAGTCTTGTCCAAATTATTGCATTTCATCAGAACCAGAAGAAACTTGTGTTGGTTCATGGGCTTTTTGATAATAGATGTATTACTCACTCATGATAATGACCTTAAACCCTAG
Source organism: Gymnobelideus leadbeateri (assembly GCA_011680675.1). Classification (NCBI taxonomy): domain Eukaryota; kingdom Metazoa; phylum Chordata; class Mammalia; order Diprotodontia; family Petauridae; genus Gymnobelideus; species Gymnobelideus leadbeateri. Next base: position 237,494 of record WOXC01010046.1, read on the forward strand.
TTTAAGAGCTAAAGACTAGAGCTATCTTTCAATATCAGGTGTCAAAGTGCCCTCTAGTGGTACAACAGGGAAATTCAATTAGCAATGTACTTTTGCAAAGGTTAGTCAGGAGAAATGATCTGGGTAGCATTGATGATACTATTTGAATCCTACTTTCACCTTGCCTTCCAGCTCCCTCTGTGCTTGTTGGACTGCCTCAGAGTTGCTGCAACCTTGCTTCCTTCTCTGTGTGTAAAAGTTTGTTTGGTTTTTTAAAAATCTGCCTGAATACTAAAAAGTAGAGATAAAAATATTTGAGCCTTGTTCAGGTAAAGAAGAATGCTGCCTCCATTATGTGATGTCTGGCTGTCCATTTCTTTTCTGTTGGCTCAAGATAAATCAAACTTTTGGATCTGTTGTTCAACTAGGAAAAATCCACACTATTGGAATAGGTAAAGGCATATTTAAGCAGCTGGGTGGCCCAGTGGATAGACACCAGGCCCAAAGTCAGAAAAATTCATCTTCCTGAGTTCAAATTCAGCCTCAGACATTTACTAGATTTGGAGTCCTGAACTAGTCACTTAACCCTGTCTGTCTTAATTTCCTCATCTGTATAATAAGCTAGAGAAAGAAATGGCAAACCACTCTCTTATCTTTTCCAAGAAAACCCCGAGACGGTCATGAAAAGTTGGACACAACTGGAAAAAAATTCCAACACAACATATGTGTGTTTTATGATGTGTTAGGACAGAGCCTTTGTTCTCCACAAAGTTGTTCTTTTCTTTGGTGACCAGAAGCCAAGTGTCCTCAATGACCAAATAATGCTTTGCAAAAAAAAAATCCTTTGAGAAAAAGGGCACTTTCTTTTTCAGTTTTCTAACCAAAGAAGGTACCCAGATGATATAAGTTGCAGCCAGAATCAGGAAGTCAATACACAGCAGCAAGTGTTCTGGGACTTGCTCTTTAAGAAAACATCCCTTCTGCATTCAACCAGTATCAATCAGGGTCAATGTGGGGCAATAGAGAGTATTATCTGGGAGGGGGCCTGGGTTTTAACTAACTAGCTCTGTGAGCTCAAGCATGTCTCAGGCCTCAGTTTCCTCACCTGTAAAATGAAAGGGATGAACTAGAAAGTACCTTTCAGCTCTAATATTTTATGCATAGTACAGAGGAAAGAGCACTAGTCTGGGCTTTAGTAGGACCTGAGTTGAAATCCAGACTCTGACACTTATGCCCTATATCACTCTGGACAAACAGAAAACTGGGATTCTCTGGCCCTCAGTTTCCTCATCTGGAGAAAAGGGATGTTAGATAGTCTAATTGACTTCTAGGGTTCCTTCCAACCTGACATCTCTGATTCTATAAATGCTATTAAAGAAGGCCAGAAATGCTGATTGTACAGATGTCCTTTATTTTGGTTCATGATACATCTGGGTTCTTGAAAGATCATGTGTGCTCCGAATCAAGGTTTTGTAAAACTATATCATATCTTTTTTTCTGACATCTTTTTGGCTCCATCTAGTGTGGATGCTGTGGAACCAATGGGTAAGAGGGGAGGACTTGCCTTCCTCTGCTAATATGACTTCCTCTGCTTACCACCTCTGATAAATAGACCTGAAGGTGTTTGTTTCTATGCTGTGGTATATATCCTCAGTTCCAGGTGCTAGAGGTTATCTTTACAGGACCTAGAGTTTGAGACATGATTGCCTTGGGGTTAAGATTACAGGTAGAGTGGTGCAGCAGCCAGACAGGTGCAGAAAGCCTTGAGATGTTAAGGTGCCTGAGACCCAAACCTGGTACTGTGCTCTATGGGAACTAAGCTAAACTATTAATTTAATCAACCCTTCCCACCACAGAGACTGATAAGTGCAGGGGAAGAGAAAGATCATGCTTCCTATATTTTGGAGGGCAGTAGGTAGTTGTGATTAGACCTTCTGAAGTAAATAATTACTTTGTAAAAGCTATACTGTGTTACATATATGTACATATATATACATATATTACTAATAATCATTCTTCAAAAGATAAATGGCCAAAGGATATGAACAAGTAGTTCTCAAAAGAATTGCAAAGTATTCACAACCACATGAAAGAATGCTCCAAAACACTAATAACAAGAGAAATGCAAATCAAAACAATCCTGAGGTTTCACCTCACACGGTACAAATTGGTAAAAAGTGGCGAAAATTGATAACAATCAATGTTAGAAGGATTGTGGAAAGATGAACACACTGATACATTGTTGGTGGAGCTATGAAATCATACAACCATTTTGGAAAGCAATTTAGAATTATGCAAATAAGGTGACCAAATTTTTCATACTTTGTGAGTCAGAGATTCCATTACTGAACTTTCCTCCTAAGGAAGTCATTGGGTTTTTTTTTAAGTCCCCATATACTCCAAAATACTTATAGCAGCACCTTTTGTGATGGCTAAGAATTAGAAACAAAGTAGATGGCCATGAATTGAGGAATGGCTAAATAAACATGGTACATGAACATAATGAAATATTAATGTGCTATGAGAAATTATGTGTAATGAATACAGAGAAGCATGGAAAGATCTAAATGAACTGATACAGAGTGAAGTAAGCAGAGCCAAGAAAACAATATACACAATAATTATAACAATGTAAATGTTAAAAAAAACAAACAACTACATACCAATAAATCAAAAGTGATTGTAATAAAATTATAAAGATCAAGTAGGATACCAGTGAAGAGATACAAGAAGATATCAGCAACCTATGCCTTAGCAGAGGAGGGAGGTCCAGAGGTGTTACACATTGCACATGTTTTCAGATTTTTTCAATGTACTGATCATTTCTAATGATTATTTTACTCTAAAAAACACTATTTGTGATAGAGGATGCTTCTCTGGGATGCAGAAGGGAGGGATACTTGGGATAACTATTGTGATATAAGAAACAGAAAATATCAACACTTATTTTTTTAATCAAATCTCATCTTCAAGGACTTTTTATTTAAAGAAATTCTGCAGTGAGGGGTAGCAAAGAGAAGAGAAAGAAAGAAAGAGCACTGGACTTGGCATCAGAAGACTGGTTCACATCAGAGTTCTAACATTTACTGACTCTATGACTTTAGGTAAATTGTTGAACTTCTCTGTCTCATTGTCCTTCTCTCTAAAACAGGGATAATAATGCTTGCACTGCCTAGCTTATGGAGTTGTTGAGGCATCTTCTAGGGGGGCAGCAGTTAGGTGGCACAGTAGATAGAACACTTTCCTTAGATTCAGGAAGAACTTCATTCAAATATGGCTTCAGACATATAATAATCCAAGTCACTTAACTTCTGTCTGCCTCAATTTCCTCATCTGTAAAATGAATATAGCACCTAACTCGCAGGATTGTTAAGAGGACCAAATGTGATGATATTTATAAAACATTTTGCAAACCATAAAGTCCTACATACTTTTTTTTGCAGGGGGGGAAGGCAGGGCAGTTGGGGCTAAGTGACTTGCCCAAGGTCACACAGCTAGTAAGTGTCAAGTGTTTGAGGACAGATTTGAAGTCAGATCCTCCTTACTCCAGGGTCGGTGCTCTATTCACTGTGTCACCTAGCTGCTACCGCCCTATATACTTTCAATCATTATTATTAAATCATTGGGAAAGCCACCCTGTAAACCTTAAAGCACTACAAAATTCAAGCTAGTATTACTAGGCCTCTGAGTTGGAAGGGACCTTGAAGGTTATCTATTACAATCTCTTCCTGAAGCATGAACTGTCTCAAGAACATTCCCATAAACTATCATCCAGTTTCTCTTTGAATATTTCCTATGATGGGCAACTCATTAATGAGACATCTTATCTATTTATGGACAACTTTAATTGCTAGGAAATCCTTCCATGAATGTAGCCAAAATTTGGTTTCCTGTAATATTTAGTTCTGTCATCTCAAACCACACAGAATGACAATATTTCCTCTTAGTTTTAACAGCCTTAAAGGCACCTACCATTTCTGTCTAAGTTCCCTCTTCTTCATGATAAACATGTCTAATTCCTTCAAATGATGAGTGTATGGACCACCAAATGAATTCCTTTTAAAAGGGAAGAATCCTGGGGTAAGGAAAATAATTAGTCACATGGATGAAAAAAAATATTTGTAGCTAAAATTCTCTGATTCTGACTCTAATTTCTTTCTCAGCTTCTATGTATTGGATTTTCTTAAGATGAGGGTATCTCCGCCAAATTCCATTGTTTTCAGATATTATTTGGGGGTGCTATCCTTTTACTTGTAGTTGGTCTACTATCTACATGTCAAGTAAGAGACAGTTTTTACCTCACAGTAATAGAATTTTAGCAAGAATGTGACAAGCACTAAAAGAAAATTCTGAATCAGATTATTGTTAACATATTAAGAGATAAAAAGATTAACATCTTTTTGAGTTCTTGGAATATGAAATACTTCTAAAACAGTCCTTTCATGGAAGTGAATACTCAGACTGGAACCCCTATACTCCTTATTATAGTAAGCCATAGTTACTGTGGCTTGAAAAAAAAAGAAAGAAAGAAATCATCAGCTGGTGGCCAGTCTTTGATCGATAAGCCTATTTTAATTTAACCAGACTAATCTTTGAATGCAGGCATCCACAGTTCATTGCTCACAATCTTCTACTGAATTGTATTTTTCAATATCTTTTGTACCACCCTCCCCTACTACCACCCTTTGTATTGAAGTCACTAAGTATTAATAGATATATAAATTCAGGTCTTTGGTGCAGACTTGTGGTTTGGTGTAGAAAAGACTCTCTCTACCAGAGCAGAAAAACAACATCCCTCCCAATGGAGTCTTAGAGTTATGTGGGGCTCTGAAGGCTTGAGTGACTTATTTCAGGGTCATATGGCCATTATGTGTTAGAAGCAGGAGTACAATCTGGGTTGTACTTGATTCTGAGACTGCACCTCCATTCCCTCTGCCATACTACCTATCATAATTTTGACTTGGACAGTCTTCATTAGTTCAGCAATAAATTTCTTTACCTCTTCACCCTTAGACATAGAGACTGGCACACAAAACGCAGTAGTCTTTTTGCAAATACTTATCAGGAGCAGAAGGCAGCAGAAGATAGTGGAGGACTGACCTTTGTGTAGGGAAGCCTGATTAGATAACCACATGCAATTCCCCAGGAAACTATTGAAGTTTATAAGTCGCTGAGTAGGTGCTGTTCTAAATTGGTAGAGAGGAATTGTCTCAAAAGGAGTTCTTTAGAGAAACAAAAACACAATTCTGGACGAAAAGTAAACAAATGAAAAACTGAGTCCTGTAATAAGAGATGCCCAAATGTCTTATGAAATAACATTTTTGATTCCTTTTTTTTAAAACCATCATTCCATTTATCTGGAACTTCTTGCTTCCAGTTTAATTTACAGTGAGAAGATCAAGATTCAGAAGGTTTGGGCCTCCCATAGTATGTCCATCTCTTTAATGTTCCCTGGACAAGGATCTTAATTAAGTTTAAAGTACCAATGAGTTTATGTTTATTGACAATTTAAAACCAGTGTGGTTCTGAGAATCCTCTGCCTTCTTTCCATCCAGAGCCAGGCAATGCAGAAACAGAATGGCCTTTACCAAGGACTAAGGGCTAGTCTGTAATTGGTAAGGACAAATAATTCGTCTCCAAGTGGAACATCCTACTGGTGAGGGAACTCCATCCAGGGCTCTGAATGGGGAGATAATCTGTTCCTGGGATCATGCTCAAAGCCTTCCTCACATGATGGAGTCTTCTAAAGCTTAAACTTTTCTGGCATAACCTTCAGTGACCCAGAGTCACCTCCATGCCACAACAGTGTAGGACTTTAGTGGAGGAAGGAATGTATTAGCTAAAAGAAAGAAGATTAGTGTGGATTTGGGTTTGAAATAGAAATGAAGCACAAGTGAAGTAAAGGAGAGATGAATGGCAACAGGGGAAGTGGGTAAACATTCATTTTGGCAATGTTCTAGTAGTTCAGCAAATTATTTATGGAAGTAATCAATATTTAAAGAGAAAACTTAAGGATGCCTACAATGTAGGTTAAAGCTTCTTGGATGAATAATTGTTCCATTGGATAAATAATTCCATTCACACAGGGCAGTATGGAAAGAGGAAATATTTTCCTTTCCTCAAAATTTCAAGTATGACCAATCCCCAGCTTTATAGCACATGATTTAGCCTTTAAGTCATGAGATTATGGCTATCAGAATCATGCTGTGGCTCCCTCAACTTCCACCCTAAAAACTTCCTGGCATCTTCCCCCATCCCTTCCTCCTTTGCTCACATCATAAAGGAACACCCTACTTACTGCTTAGACTAATCCCCTCTACCTGCATGCTTGGTATTTTCATTTTCTGTCTCTTCTGTACATGACTACAGGAACCATTCTTCTCTCTCTCTCTCATGCATCTCTCCTCCCAGCTTCCCATCTGTCTACAAACATCTTCAGTCTCCCATTCTAAAAAAACCAGCCTTTGCTCTCTTTAGCCATTGCACCAATCCTGTTTCAGATTACACAGCTCTCTACTCACTTAGCTCTGGACTTTACTGATACTCTGAAAACTGAGCTTGCCTAAAAGCCAGGAAGATCTGGGTTCACATTCTGTCTCTGATACATATAGGCTGTGACCCTGGACAGGTCATTCAACCTCTCAGTGCTCTAGTTAGATCTTTTTTTTATTTTTTAGAGGTAAGCTCTATAACAATTTTACTTAATTATTGTAGCATCACAGATTTTCCATCTAGTCAAAGCCATAGTCCTCTCTGGATGGAGCTTGACTGAATATAGAAGAAAGGTTTCCACAAATAGGCTTATGGAAGCTTATTCTGGGTAAATTAACATGATGGGAGTGAGGGAAAGGGGCAGCTTTGCCATACTCTGCCCCAAGGCAGGTTGTCAGGAGGGATAGGGCTGATGGGGATGTCAACTAGCTTCTTCCAACGCTAGTAGTACCATCTGGAGCCATTACTGCTATACACTCTGCACCTGAGGTAGCTTTCTCCTCAGGAAGAAAATCTGGGTGGACCAGATCCCAGCAGGGGATGGCCCAAGGGCACATCCACCTCCTGCAGTGCCTCAAAAGCTTGTCCTCTATGTAGGTCTTAAAGACAGCAAATTACAGAGCTCATGCAAATCTGCATTGGCAGAGGGAACTTCTAATTTAATCATATCAGGTCTAAACAAAATTTTTTTTAATTCAGAGGCTACATCAACAGAGGCATTTTAGCTTTTCCTATGTACATATTCCCTTCTCCCTCTATGAAGAATGAACCTGGTCTTACTAGCTTTCTTGATCCACTTTAAAATGGGGTTTAGAATACTATTAGTCCTGTTTTACAGATGAGAAGCTTAGAAAGACTGTATTATCTCTGATCCCATAGATGATAAGTGGTAGCATCTGGACTCAAATCTGAGTCTCAACCCCAAGTCCAGAGCTCATTTCACTATACTAAGCTGCTTCCTACTGATCTTCTCTAAAACCAGACACAGTCCAAGAGAAATCATTCCCATTTATTAAATACCTACTGTTGTTGAGTTATGCTAGTCATAGGGTCTCTGTGACCCTGTTTGGGGTTTCCTTGGTAAATATTCTCTTTTTCCAGCTCATTTTACAGATTAGGAACTGAGCTGGATTTGAACTCAGGTTCCCCTGACTCCAGGGTCATTGCTCTATCTACTGCACTACCTAACTGCCCTAAATACCTACTATGTACAAGGTAACACAAAGTAAACTTGGTCCTTGCCTTTATGGAATTTACAGTCTAACCAAGGAATAAAACACATAATATTCTCTCCTATGTATACAGTTGATGATTTCTGTTTTGTTATAATTTGGACAAATGGGCTTCTTTGTTATTTTCTGTGTGTGTTCATTATGGAACTGATATTTGATGGGAAAGGGATCAAGTCTTTTTATATAGAGCTTAGCATCCTCCTTGTCCTCCCAAAAAGACAAAACAATAAAAAGATAGTTCAAACTTGACCATATTCCTTAGACAAGTAACATTTAAGGAAGCAGATAGATAAAATTCTATTCTGGTACCTCCTCTCCCTCTGAGGAGAGCAGAGTAATCTCAGACCCCCAACCTCCTGCTTCTCCAACTGGCAGGAATGAAAGTCTCCTTTGGAGAAGGGTAGGGAGAGAAGATGCTAGAAATGTCTATTTTGCCTCCCTTTGACTCACACAAGGACAGTTGGCCCTTCATCGCCACTAGCAGGCCCCCCAACACATGGAAGCCTTACTCTTAACTGGCTACACATGGAGCTTACTCTTAACTGGCTACAGTTACATGAACAGTCACATCTAAAAGTATTATATAAAGTTAGAAGGTTAAATTTGCTATGATAAGTCAGAAAAGTATAGAGAGCCAATCTAGAAAATTGAGATGATGGAGCAGCTAGGTAGCACAGTAAGTAGAGCACTGGCCCTGGAGTCAGGAGGACCTGAGTTCAAATCTGGCCCCAGACACAACACAAAAACTACCTTGTGACCTTGGGCAAGTCACTTAACCCCAATTGCCTTCCAAAAAGCAAAATAAAAATTGAAATGACAAAACTGACTTCTTCATTTGAATTATATTTCCTAACTACCTGCCCTCTCCATGTTCAACCCTCCAATTTACTTTATATGGACCTTTTAATGGGTATTTTTGTTGTTGTTCAGTCATTTCAAATTCATTTGGTGTCTTTGTGGCAAAGATACTGGAGTGGTTTTCCATTTCCTTCTCCATCTCAGTTTACAGATGAGGAAACTTGGGCCAAACAGGGGTAAGTGACTTGCCCATGGTCACACAGCTAGCAAGTGTCTGAAGCTTTATTTGAACTCAGGAGTTCCTGACTCCAGGTCAGGTGCTCTCTTCTGCACCACCTAGCTTCCCTTTTAACAGGTATTACATCCTAGATGTCAATTATTATGCACAGTTGAATATTAGAACAGGCCTCAAAGAACAGATATCTGTTTGTGAAAACAGCTGTGCATAGTTGGAAGTTACCTCTTCTGGCATAAGAGAGTATCCGGTCTTTCTCCTTATTCTGATCATTCATGAAGCAGGTGGTGTGCTAGCTGGTCCCTTGTTATTCATTACAGAACTTTTTATGAGCAGAGTTTGAGCATGTGAAAGCAGAGAAAGTGATTAGTGAGTTAGTTAATCCACGTGGGTGCATCATCAGTAGGGTGTAAGCAGACCCAATCTCTGGACCACAGAACAAACTTTGCTTGGGGTGAGTAGCACCAATTAGGGCACATAGCAAAAGATACACTATTATGTTAGCTTTGTAATTCATGATGTGAAAATAATACAGGGATTATCATAAATTCAGTTGTTTCGGTGGGAACATTCATTATTAAAGTCACTTATGGATTCGAATCCCAGAGTTGGAAGGGAATATAGCAGTCACCCAGTCCAACACAAAGGATTTGGGGTTCCAGGACATTTTTACCTCACAAGAGAGCAGAAGGCTCCCTACCACATGGAAAGAAGGAAGGAAGGTAGCATTAGGACTATAAATCAGCCTTATTGAGAGCAAAGTCACAGCTTGCTTCTAGAAGAAGAAGGGAAAGAGACCAGACCATCTGGAAAGGAAGACAGGAAGAGGAAGTCTGCTGGCAGGTATAGAGTAGTATAAGTTAAGGACTTCTTGATGGGACTGGGGGAGCAGAAAGCATATAATCTGTGATGGTCAGAGCCTGAACCTCTTCTTTGCTAACCCAAGACCAGCTTCTGACCTCGCACTCCCCTTACTTTTTTCTACTTTGCTGAAGGAGCACATGTGTTAAATGTTTGCACTCTTCAAATTTTCAGGGATTTTATATTTCCTCACCTGAGGCAAAGCCCAGGTAGTCTCAGGTTAGTTACTGCTCTGGGTGAGAGGGGTGAATGGAGTTGTTTTTCAGGTGCAGATGATGGGATATTTGAGGGGGCATTAAAGTCATTTGGAATTAATCCCAGAGGGGTTGGAACCATATATAGAATTGGTCCTGGGCCTATGTGGAGGCTTGCCTGGTTCTGCAGGTGTTTTGAATCCTGAGATTGAATCCACAATGGGACCCAGTGCCAAATACCACAGATCAATGTCATTATTTGGGGGCCTGCAATGACCGAGCCTAGACAAATGTAGATATATGGCTTAGTTCTGAGATCCCAGTGGTTTTTGTAAGGGAAAAAGAGAATGTCGTTAGAAAAAGAGGGTAGAGTTAGAGGAACCTAGAGTTTAGTAAGGGATGGTGCTTGAGAGCATGGCTGAATGGGTCCCTGTCATTTAATATTACTCAAACACTATTCTTCTAGAAGAGGGTTCAACAAACTAAGGCCTGTGCATAAAATCTAGCCTGTTTTTGTACTGCCCACAAACTAATAATGGGTTTTACACTTTTAAATAAAAGGAAACTTTATTTTTTAAAAAATTCTTAGCTTCTGGGCTGTATAAAAACAGGTGGCAGGCTCGATTTGGGCTGTAGTTCACTGACCTCTGTTCTAGAATTCAGTGATATCAAGGAAATTGCATATTGACTTAGAAAAACACATTATCTATGTTGTGTTATATTTTTATTTATTTTGTTAAACATTTCCCTATTATATTTAAATCTGGTTCCAGAACCACTCTCACTTGAGCCCTGAGGTCTTAGTTTGACACTTCTGTCTAGGTGATCTGTGGGTCCATAATCGTGTATTTCTGAATAGTATTTGGCATTTCAGAGGAAGTGGTAACTTTAAAATACCTGGCCCACCTGATGTCAGTCCAAAATTCACTTGTAAAAGAGAAAGTTTCAGTGCAAAAAATCTCCATAGCTAACTATAAGAAAGACTTCATTAGGTTCAAATTTCCTGGGTTTGGTTCATATTTATCCAATAATTATACATTCAACTTTGGGTAATTCAAGGTTGATTATCTACTTCATAGATTATCTAGGTGCTTCTCCTGTTTTTTCTTGCCTTTGAGTCAGTGTATTCTAGATTGTAGTTCAGTAGAGGTGATAGTGGGGAAGAGACCAAGGCCACTAACTAAAATTAAACTTTCAAAAATGTAAAAATAATTTTTAAAAAATTAAATTAAATTTTCATAAGACACATGAATTTTGATTATGGGTGACCTCTTATTATGAAGGACTAAGGAATGTCTGCATTTTCAAGATCTCAAAATTTCATTTTCCTTTCATTTTCAAGATCTCAAAATTTCAAGATCTCTTCCTGTTTGGCTTAACACATGGTGTTCTTATAGAGTCAACTTGTCCAGTTCTTGGAACAGGAAAGGTTTCGTTCTTTGAGCCAAGGACTGAATACTGGATTCTTTGTTGAGAAACAATTGTTTTTTGAATGTTTGTCCTAAAAGACAATTGCTTACTTAGTTCCTTCTATAGGAAAGAGCTGGATTTGGCTCTATGAGATTTTCCATCCAAATGTACCAAACTACTTAAATCCCTGGGAACAAGGAATCCATTGCAGCTGTAGTTCCCAATGACCTCATCATAACACTCTCTCTGCTCTACTTAGGTCCATCAAACTGTTGGAATATGTGTTTATTTATAATTTAATATTTTAATTTTCCTCCAGTTACATTGAAAAATAATTTTAACTTTCGTTTTAAAAAAATTTTGAATACCAAATTCTCTCCCTCCCTTATTGAGAATGCAAGCAATTTGATATAGGCTATACATGTGCAGCCATGCAAAACATAGTTTCATGTTAGTTATGTTGTGAAAGAAAACATAGACCAAAAAGAAAAAGAAAGAAAGTAAAGAAAAAATGTTCTTTGATCTGCATTCTCACTCCATCAGTTCTTTCTCTGGTGATGGATAGCATTTTTCATCATAAGTTCTTCAGAATTGTCTTGGACCAATTTAGTGCTGAAAATAGCTAAGTCATTCACAGCTGATCATCATACAATATTACTGTTACTGTATACCATGGTATCTTGGTTCTGTTTATTTCACATTGCATCAGTTCGTGTAAGTCTGAGTTTTTCTGAGAGCATCTAGCTCTTCACTTCTTATAACACAATAGTATTCCATCACAATCATCTATCACAACTTGTTCAGTCATTCCCCAATTGATGGATATTCCCTCAATTTCCAATTCTTTTCACAAAAAGACCTACTATAAATATTTTTACATATTTTGTATATATTTTTGTCCTCTTCCTTTTTGTTTTTTATCTCTTTGGGATACAGACCTAGTAGTGGTATTGCTTGGTCAAAGGATATGCATGGTTTTATAACCCTTTGGGCACAATTCCAAATCACTCTATAGATTGGTTGAATCAGTATACCTCTCCATCAATAGTTCATTAGTGTCTCAATTTTCCAACATCCCTGCCAAGATTTGTCATTTTCCTCTTCTGTCATATTAGCCAATCTGATAGGTGTGGGTTAGTATTTCAGAGTTGTTTTAACATTTCTCAAATCAATAGTGATTTAGAGCATTTTTATATGACTATATATAGCTTTGATTATTTCATCTGAAAACTGCCTGTTCATATCTTTTGACCATTTGTCAATTGAGGAATGACTCTTATTTCTATAAATTTGACTCAGTTCTCTATAAATTTGAGAAATGAGGTCTTTAGCAGAGAAACTTACAGTAAATTTTTCACAGTTATATTACTATATCTCTCTCTCCATCCTATTTTACCCCTGTCTATCATACATTCTCTCTCTCCTTTTACCCTATTCATTTTCTTCATTTCTCTTTCTTCCTTCCTTCCTTCCTTCCTTCCTTTCTCTTCCTTCCTTTCTCTTTCTCTCTCTCTCTCTTTCTTTGTTTCTTCCTTCCTTTCTTTTTTTTTGAAATAGTATTTTCCCAATTACATGTAAAGATAGTTTTCAACATTCAATTTTATGAGATTTTAAGTTCCAAGTTTTTCTCCTTCCTTCCTTCCCAACCCCACTCCCCAAGACAGCAGGCAATTTGATATAGGTTATACATGTGCAATCATGTTAAAAATATTTCCACAATAGTTGTGTTGTGAAAGAAGAAATAGAACAAAAGGGAAAAAACACACCAAAAAAGTGAAAATAACATGCTTCAATCTCCATTCAGACTCCACAGTTCTTTCTCTGGATATGAATAGCATTTTCTATCATGAATCTTTTGGAATTATCTTGGACCATTGTATTGCTGAGAAGAACTAAGTCTTTCAGTAGTTGGTCATGCACAATGTTGCTGTTACTGTGTATAATGCTATCCTGGTTCTGCTCATTTTACTCTGCATCAGTTCATACAAGTCTTTCCAGGATTTTCTGAAATCTGCCTGCTCTTCATTTCTTATACCACAATAGTAGTCCATTATATTCATATACCACAACTTGTTCATTCATTCCCCAATAGATGGGCATTCCCTCTATTTCTAATTCTTTGCCACCACAAAAAGAGCTGCTAAAAATGTTTTTTGTACATTTGAGTCCTTTTCTATTTTTTTATAATCACTTTGGAATACAGACCTAGAAGTTGTATTGCTGGATCAAAATGTATGCACAGTTTGATTGCCCTTTGGGCATAGTTCCAAATTGCTCTCCAGAATTGTTGGATTAGTTCACAACTCCACCAACAATGCATTAGTGTCCCAAGTTTCCCACATCCCCTCCAACATTTATCATTTTCCTTTTCTGTCATATTAGTCAAACTGATAGGTATGAGGTGGTGCCTCAGAGTTGTTTCAATTTTCATTTCCCTAATCAATAGTGATTTGGAGCATGTTTTCATGTGACTCTAAGCTTTAATTTTTTCATCTGAAAACTGCTTGTTCATATTCTTTGACCATTTATCAGTTGGTAAATGTTTTGTATTCTTGTAAATTTGACTCAGTTCTCTATATATTTGAGAAATGAGGCCTTTAGCAGAAACATTGGCTGTAAAAATTGTTTCCCAGCCACTCTGTCCATGTTCAAAAGTGTTTTGCCTCTGTCTTTTACCTACCCCAATCTGCTCTCCCTGATATTTTAGCTTTCTTTTTTTTTTTAAAAAACAAATGCTTTATTAACTTCTGTTTTACATCATTCATTTCTGCCAGATTTTGAGTTACAATTTTTTCCCCATTTTTCCCCTACCCACCATCCCAGAATAGCAGTCCCACAAGTCCCACTGGGCTGCCAGCTCCCAGAGCGCTGTGCTGGTCCTTCCTGCAGGGCTCCTGGGCTGTCCTCAGTGGGAGGTTAGCTTCTCTGTGTTGTTCTGTGGGTGCTGGGGCTCCAGAAGTTGTTCAGAGTCCCCTTTTACATAGTTTGTAGGTGATCTGGGGGGAGAGAGCCTTGGACGTGCTGTTTCTACTCCAACATCTTGGCTCCTCCCCTGATATTTTAGCTTTCAATCCTACTTTCCTGTATGGAAAGATAAACCTCTATACTCAACTGAGTGTGTATATTATTCCCTCTTTGAATCAATTCCAATGAAAGTAAGGTTCATGTACTCTGCTTTCCCCCATTTCCCTTATCTTCTCCCTTCCTACTGTAAAAGCTTTTTTGTGCCTCTTTTGTCAGATAATTGACCCCATTCTACCTCTCCCTTTTCTTTTCTCTCAATGCATTCTTTTTTCTAAGCCCTTATTTTTTTTAGATAATTATTCCATTATATTTAGCTCACATCCATGTCCTCTGTCTATGTATACTCCTTTTAACTGCCCTGATTATGACAAAGATTTTAGAAGTTATAAGTATCATTTTCCCATGTAAGAATGTTTCACCTTATTGAATCCCCTATGATTTCTCTTTCCTGGTTACCTTTCTATGCTTCTCTTGAGTCTTGCATTTGAAATTCAAATTTTCTGTTCAGCTCTGGTCTTTTCATCAGGAATGATTGACAGTTCTCTATTTCATTGAATATCCATTTTTCCCCTTGAAGGATTATACTCAGTTTTGCTGGGTAGGTGATTCTTGGTTTTAATCCTAGCTCTTTTGCCCTCTTGCATATACTATGCCAAGCCTTCCAGTCCCTTAATGTAGAAACTGCTGTCAACTGGACCCAACTGGCCTCTAAACTATGGATAGCTAAAACTGAATAGAGTAGGCTAGAGACAGGTGAGTCAGGAACCAAATAGAAGTTTAATTTCAAAGTGAGGGAAACAGCTTGCAAGTGAAGTCCTTCCTAAGAAGGGAGGTCCATTGGCTTAAGGCAAGGGTAAGGTATTGAAGCGTAAATACTGCAAATGGCTGGACTACAATACATTCTTGGATCTTTAGTACACAATCTCCAAGACCATCGCTGAACCACAACAAACAGTTTCCAAATCATTGAGCTTTGTCGTTGTTCAGTGGGGCACAAAACCAGGGTTAGTATGATCAGGAGCAGCAGTGGGGCACCTGGTTTGTTTTAC
The DNA here is from genome assembly GCA_011680675.1 of Gymnobelideus leadbeateri. Taxonomy (NCBI): domain Eukaryota; kingdom Metazoa; phylum Chordata; class Mammalia; order Diprotodontia; family Petauridae; genus Gymnobelideus; species Gymnobelideus leadbeateri. The sequence goes on from WOXC01010046.1 coordinate 252,768, forward strand.
TTGGTGGTTACAAGCTCAGGGATTGTTGTTATTGCCAAGCTCAGTGCACAGCTTGCTTGCTGGGCCTTAGCTCTGGAAATCCGGTGGTTTCCTAATCATATTTTGATGCTGCTAAATATTGTGTTATCCTTATTGTGGCTCCATGATAGTTGACTTTTTTGTTTCTGGCAATATTTTCTTCTTGACCTGGGAACTCTGGAATATTTCTGGGAGTTTTCATTTTGGGATCTCTTTCAGGAGGTGATTGGTGCATTCTTTCCATTTCTATTTTACCCTCTGATTCTAGAATATTAAGGCAGTTTTCTTTCATAATTTCTTGAATGATGATGTCTAGACTCTTTTTTTTTTTAATTTTGGCTTTCAGGTAGTCCTGAATAATGCTTAAATTATCTCTGCTGGATCTATTTTCTAGGTCAGTTGTTTTTCCAATGAGGTATTTCATATTTTCTTCTATTTCTTTCAGTTTTTAAAATTTTGCTTTGTTTCTTGATATCTCATAAAGTCATTACTTTCCACTTGCCCAATTCTAATTTTTAAGGAATTATTTTCTTCGGTGAGATTTTGCCCCTCCTTTTCCATCTGACCAATTTTGCTTTTCAAAAGATTCTTCTCTTCATTGGATTTCACAATTTGGCAGATTCTGTTTTTTAAGGTGTTATTTTCTTTGGTATTTCTTTGTGCCTCCTTTACCAAACTGTTGGCTCTTATTTCATGATTTTCTTACAATATTCTCACTTCTCTTCTCAATTTTTCTTCTACCTCTCTTATTTTATTTTGCAACTCCTTTTTTAAATTTTTTCATGGAATAATTCATATTTTTCTTTGAGGCTTTGGATGTAACAATTTTGACTTTGTTGTCTTCTAAATTTCTGTTTCTATCTTCCATGTCACCATATTAACTCTGTATAGTCATGATCCATTTCTTCAATTTGCTCATTTTTTTAGCCTATTTCTTGATTTTTAACTCCATTTTAAAGTGGGACTATGTTTCTGGAGTGGAAGGGGTATTGCCCCAAGCTTCAGGGATTTTGTGTAACTGTTTCAGAGATAATTCTGAGGACCTATAAGTTTTTAGTTCTTCCGAGGTGGTATGATCTAGGAAGAGGTGTGTTTACTACTCTCCTGACCTGTGTTCTGGTTTGTGAGTAACCACAAAAACTCTTTTCTGCCCTGGAACTGTGACCAGGTTCCCAGCTCCCATGTAGCTGTCAGCTTTGGTATTCTAGTACCCCTCCTTGCCCTGGGACTTGTGACCCAGATCTAAATATGGACAATACAACAGAGTCCTGCCCTTGGTGCAAACAAATGGAGCCCTATAATCTTTTTTCTGACCACTTGTCTGACCCTCTTACTGCTGGTGGTCCAAGAGGTCTGGAAACTCCCGCTGCTACCACTGATTCAGTTGCCTCCAAGGCCTACTGATGGTTTGCTAGGGTACTGCCTATATTGAACTGTGCTTCACTCTCACCCTGCTGCAACAGGTCTTTCTTACCAACCTTCTAAGTTGTCTTGGGCTGGAAAAGTATTTCACCCCATCCTTTTGTGTATTCTCCTGCCCTAGAATTTATTTAGAGGCATTATTATTTTTTATTTTTTTTAATTTTTATTATTAATTTGTTTATTTTTAGTTTACAGGATTCAATTCCATAGTTCCTTGAGTTTCAGATTTCCCTTCCCTCCCTCCCCCTAACCCCCACAATGACATATAGTCCAGTATAGGATCTGCAAATACTTAGATCTGCAAATACCTTAGACATTAGTCAGGTTACAAAGGCGTATTGTACTAGATGGAATGAAAAATGGTAAAGAGGAAATAAAACCAAACAATGAAAAGAAAAAGATCAAGTAGTTTGCTTCCATCAGGATTCAAACTCAATTCTTTCTAGTTATTTCTCTGGATGTAGGCATCTCTCTCCTTCATGAGTCTTTCAGGATTGACTTATATCACTGCATTGCTGAGAAGAGTCCAGTCTGTCATAGTTGGTCATCATACATATGTGATTGTATACAAATTTCTCCTGGTTCTACTCTTCTCACTCAGCATCAGTTTGTATAAGACTCTCCAGGTAAATATGAAGTCCGTCTGCTCCTCGTTTCTTATAGCACATAGTATGCCATTACATGCATATACCACAACTTGTTTAGCCATTCTCCAATTGATGGACACCCCCTTAATTTCCAATTCTTTGCAACCACAAAGAGAGCTGCTATAAATATTTTTGTACATATGGGTCTTCCTCCCACTTCTATGATCTCTTTGGGATATAACCCTAGAAGTGGTGTTGCTGGATCAAAGGGTATGAAATTATTTATAGCCCTTTGGGCATAATTCCAAATTGCTCTCCAGAATGGTTGGATAAGTTCACAACTCCACCAGCAATGCAATAGTGTTCCAATTTGCCCACATCCTCTCCAGCATTTGTCATTTAAAAATTTTTTTTATTTTGGCTTTTTGAAGGGGGGAAGGTAGGGCAATTGGGGTTAAGTGGCTTGCCCAAGGTCACACACCTAGTTTTTGTGTGTGTGTGTTAAGTGTCTGAAGCCAGATTTGAACTCAGGTCCTCCTGACTCCAGGCCAGTGCTGTATTCACTGCACCACCTAGCTGCCCCAATTAGAGGCATTATTTAAAGGTTTTTGGAAGGGTTTGGGGGAGAGCTCAGGCAAATCTCCTTTTCTCTGTCATCTTGGCTTTGCCCACCTATATGTCTTTTTAACTCACTCATGATACCCTCATGATCTTTTGGTAAAAGATTATGCTTCTTCTTTTATCAACCATACCAGATAAATGCATGAATTCTTTTTTATTCATTTTTCAAAATTGAAACATTTTCTTTTTTGGCATCTCCCCTATTATCTACAATTTCTTTTTTAAACTAAAATTTATGTTTATTTTTAGATTACATTATTCATTTCCACAAGATTTTGAGTTACAAATTTCCTACCCATCTTTCCCCTACCCACCACCCCAAAACAGTGATCCCACTATATACCCCTCCTCCAGTCTGCTCTCTCCTATATCCTCCCCTGTCCCCCCTCCAACTTTCCAGTAGGGCAAGATAGATCTCTATACCCCAGTGCCTGTAAAATTCATAAATTCTTGAATTAAAAATAAAGATAAACAATTAGGACAGAATAACAAAGAGTTGTATCGGGTATTAAATAAACTGGAACCCATTCAGAATGATCACCGTTCCTATAAGTTTCTCCTGGGGAGGTCTAGGCTTATCTCTCAGTTAACCATCGTTTCCCTGATACCACCTAACTCTAACTCTTATCCCCTTTTTTCTGGTCTACTGACCTGTGGGGAAGGGGGTCAGGAATCTATCAATCACTGTCAGAAAGCTTCTGGAGAAATCTGATGGAGCTCTAAGATACACTGTGGTTCTGAGGATACAATGCTAGGCTTCTCAGCACAAGAAAAATGTGTTTTCTAAAATCCCAGAATTAACTACCTCTTTACCAAAGTCTAGAAAAGATGGCAGAGCATAGGACACATGCCACCATAGTCCTCTCTCTCACCTATTTATCTCCTTTACTCCACACTTCATCCTTCATAAGACTTCTTCCAGAACTTTTCAAAGCATTCTCTTCAATTTAATGATTCTCATGATGTAATCTTACATAGCCTTCTAGGGGATATAGTTCTAAAGAGAATATAGAATATATTACAAACATCTTACATAATACTGGGAAAACAGAAAAAGAAACACTGAAGCAAGGCAAGGAAATAAATTAAATCCTAATGGACATACTCGTTTATACTAATAAATCATGATCTATGATTGTAAGTTTTAAATCTCAAATCATAATTAAATTCAATTAGTTTTCACTAGTTTCCTCTTCTAGAATGTCCAGATTTAGTTGATCGTTATTCAGTCATCTTTGACTCTTCATGACCCCATTTGGGGTTTTCTTGGCAAAGGTAGTGGAGTGGTTTGCCATTCCTTTTCTAGATCATTTTACAGATGAGGAAGCTGAGGTTAACGGGGTTAGGTGACTTGCCCAGGGTCATACAACTAGTAAGTGTCTGAGACCAGATTTTAACTCAGGAAGATGAGTCTTCCTGACTCCAGGCCTGAGACTTTATTCACCAATCCACCCAGGTGCCCTGGAATGTCCAGAAACCACTCCTAAATGAGGCTACTGCAAGATTCTTTGTAATACTTCCTGTAAGTCATAAAATCACAGAGTCCCAGTGGGTTTGTGAGAAGGCCTCCAATTCAAACCATGCCCGAGCAAATATCTAAACAGTGGTCCCAATGAATGGTCATCCCATCTCCATCATACACAGAACTTTCAGGTTTTTGTGTAAAAGAAGTGTGAAGTGTTTACATTACTTTTCTTTCTTCAGGGGAGTGAAGATAACCTGATGAGATTATAAGGCATCTTCTTTTTTGAAGTTTATACTCTAGCCCACTAATATTGCACAAGGATGTTAGGAGACTTTGTATCCTTTTGTATATGAATGGATTAAAAAATTGGGCTAAATTTTTGACAGCAACAATCAATGGACTTGCCCCAGGATGAAGATTACCTCACTCAGTCCACTCAGTTAGTGGGAAAATAAGAGATTTAAAGATTTCATTTAATTTTTTTGAGGAGGGAGGCAAGGCAATTGGGGTTAAGTGACTTGCCCAAAGTCACGGCTAGTGGGTGTCAAGTGTCTGAGGAAAGATTTGAACTCAGGTCCTCCCAACCACAGGACTCATACTCTATTCACTGCACCACCTAGCTACCCCCTTAAATTTTAAGATTTTAAAAGCCAGAGATGGGCCCTACTTAAAAAAAAAAAAGATCTTAGCTTTGTGGATTCAATACCTTGCCGCTAGAGGAGCAAGGATTGAGGTTTGAGAAAGCACTCGGAGCAGGGATTCAAATGAAATAATTCCAGAGAGATGTCAGGAGTCTTATGTCTTGAACTAAGATCCTATTCAGAACATGTCAGGCTCACTTTAGTCCTTTCCAAAACTGTATAACAGGACTCTAGTCAGATGTCAGCTGGGTCTAAGGCTGAAAATAGTTGCTGAAAAACAGTAAGAACCAGAACTATTCTCCAGCCTTGGGGGGGGAACCCCAAGAGCTCCATAGACCTATTCTTTGCTCAGCAGAAATTCCATTTCCTATGACTTTGGCCACTCTATAAAACAACTTCAGAGGAAGACATGTGGGGAGGGATTGCTGCAGCACTAGGCATTACTTAGCTACACATGTTCCTCACTCTGTATCTGTCTTCTCAAGAATATATATCCCAGGCAATGTTTTATTGTTGCTGTCCTTACTCTACTATTTAAGTATATGCCTTTGCTGAGGGCTACTTGTGTCTTCTGACTGACCATTGAATGTAAACACACTGGTGGAGACTCCTGAGCTATAATTTTAGGGTTGCAGACCCACAAATATACAACCAGGAAGAGGTAAGTGGACAGTGAAAAGAAAAGGAAAAACATAAGAGTAGCAGAAGGCAGTGTGGTAGATTCAAAAGAATACAGTATCTGGAATCTGAGGGTCTCAGTTTAACTTTGGACTCTACCTCTTATTACTGTGTGAATTTGAAATTAGAGTTGTCCCTTCCAGGGACCTTTCCTGTGAGTGTGGGTTGGGAAGACTAGGGGATAACACAGAGGGGACATCACATGGAGAACTGCCAGCATCCTGAGGTAGGCAGTCCCTCTCACTACTAGATAAGGCTTTGGCTATGAACTTTCCCTTTATATCCACCTTAAATATATCTCTTTTCATCTTCTATCCATTGTTTCTAGTATTGCCCGAAATGGCCAAATAGAGCAAGTCTAATCCCTCCACCACATGGCAGCCCCTCAGAAGCAGAAAGAAAGCTACCATTGTTCCCATGAAACCTTCTCCTCTCCAAGACAAACACACCCAAGTTTGTTTAACTGATCCTCTTATAGCTTGGTCTCTAGCCATGCCAAGATCATCACTGCCCTCTTCTGAACCCATTCTAGTTTAGCAGATTATGCCACTGCTCAAAAACTTTCAAACTTCAGTTTGTTCCCCACTTCCCACTGAATAAGTTCAACCTCCTTAGTTTGACATCCAAGGTCCTTCAGAATATGGCTCCAAATGACTTAGTCTTACTACTCCCTTTAATGTATTAACTATTCCATTCAAATGGAACCACATGGCACTTTCCATCCTTTCCTGGCACCCCATATTTGCTCAGGACATTTCCCTTATTTAGAATGCACCCCAACTTCTACCCCAGCCTCTATTTGCTGACATTTTTTCTCCTTCAAGGCCCAGCTCAAATTCTACATCCTTTAGGAAATCCTTCCATATAACATGATCTCTACATCCTCAATGATCTTTTTTTACTGCTCAAATGCCCTTATCACTTCTACTATTGTAGTACCAGAACTTATCTCCCTTACTATATTAGAAGTTCCCAGAGGGGAAATGACAAGTGTTGGGTTTTTTTTTTTCTAATTTGTATCTACCCTACCACAATTACTTGCATACAATAGGTGCTCAATATGTTAAATTTGTATTTTTTTGAATTGTTTAATTCCCTCCTGGAATTTGACCTGGCATAAAGACCACTTTATCACTTTTCTTTCCCCAAATGTACTAATTGTATAGTTCCCAAATTAGGTAACAACTTCATGTCAACAAAGGAATGCATCCAATTACCAAAGTGCCTCCCCATTTTATTAGAACCCTGGTGGACCATGGTTGCTCTGACCCTACTCTCTCAGTGCCTATTACATCTTCCCCTCAAGGTTCTCAGGTACACTGGGAGGGAGAATTGGGAGCGTCTCTTTTCTCTACTGCTATTGAATCTTGACCCTCCTGGCAGGGAACACCCTCTATTTTTAGGGTCTGCTAATGAGTACTTCAATTCCACTTAAAACTGAGTAGCTTTTTACAAAGGGATATTTACTTCAAAGATATAGCAAGCAAAAAAGTATAGACATTTAACTTAATATGTTGGAGACATCTATAACTATCAGTCTCTAGTGGTGGGGGATGGGGATGATTAGGCTCATGATTTAGCTCAGTTCCTACATACCAGTGGTTATACCTAGATCATGTCCAAAGGCAACATCACTGCCAGCTTTTGCTGTTATTTATGTAGAATGTACAGGTCCAGAGAAGGACAAGGTCACCTTTCTATTTACTCCATGTATTTTTGCCCTTTGGTCAGTTCACTCAGGTTAGTATTAAAATCAAGATTACTTAGGTCCTTTGAGTCTATTTCCTGGAGTCTCTCAAAATAAGAGAGAGATGTTGACTCATGTTATTGTATCAGTTTGAAGTAGGGTGGGGAGACGTGGAACACTGAATAGTACTCTACTTCTAAAGCTTTTATCATGGGTCACGGTAACATAGAGTTCTTTTCTGCTCAGTGGGCTGGTAGCAGGTGACTCCAATTATTATTTCCTTCTTCCCTGATTTCTTCCTCAGATCTGTTCATCTTGGTTAGTAGTCTGAATTTAAGGGGTTTTAATGAAAGTTTATGCTTCACTCCTGTGTTTAAAACCTCTCTGAACACCCTGCCCATGGAAGAAAGAACAATTGTCAGCTCTTTTCTATCTCAGGCCTCAAAGTGACATTGTTAAACCCTTTCCCTCAAGTGACTCTAGAATGGAGCTGTGGCAGAATCACAAGAAGGGTCTGGAGTTCAAATGTTAGACCAGATCCAAGGGAAATGTATTGCCCAGATCTATCAAGGTAGGAGTTTTGGTATTTCTATCATTGGGTCACATCATTAGGGAGCCCAAACCAAAAGCCAAAGGGTTGGAGAAATCAGGTTTCTGGCCAGTTCCTGCCAGACTCCCAAAGGACCTCCTTTTCTATCTTGATCTCAATATCCCTCATAATGGTAAGTAGTCAGATGACCAGGAACTCTACATCTAAAATACCTGCCTAGATAGTTATTGTATTTTCAAATCTGGGAAGCTTGCCATTGCTAGCTCTTTTCCAGTGAAGTAGACTTAGGGCTTTGCTGCCTGTCCATTCATAGCCTTCTTGAATCCAAATTTTAAAAAATAATAATTTAACTTAAAATGAAAAAAAAAATTTAATTTAAAAAACTTGGATTCGATCAAAAGGCTGCACCAGGATTTAGAACAGCATGTATGGCCTTAAGGCTGCAGGTTCCCCACCCCTGGTCTAGTCCATACCTTAGCAGCCTTTCTACTCCCTTGTACCTCTAAGTATCTCTCTGGAGCTGCCTTCTCCTCAGCTGTTCAAAGAGGGTGAGAGGTGTGGAGGAAGCCATCTTGGATATGGTAAAAGTAGTACCTATGGACCCCTCTGTGTGGAAAGCCTTGGAGTATCACTGGCTCCTGCTATTCCATAGCTATGACTTCCACTGACTTCAAAGTCTATTCACAGTGACCATGGCAACTGCAGAAGTGAGTCACAGTTAAATTTCAGCTGGACTGTGAACTTGACTAAAGAAAAAAATATATTTTCATTAACCTTTGGTTTCTTTTATAATTCTTTCTATTTTATTTTATGCATTTAAATGCATTATTCTGTTCTGAGAAGGGATCCATAGGTTTCACCAGAAACCTATGAAGTCCCCATATATCCTCAAGTCCCTACCAACAAACCATAAGATAGTGGGGGCAACTAGGTGGCATAGTGGATAGAGTGCTGGGCTTGGAGCCAGGAGGACCTGAGTTCAAATCCAGTCTCAGACACTTACTAACTGTGTGACAGTGGGCAAATCACTAAATCCTGTTTTCCTCAGTTTCTCATCTGTAAGATCTTTCTCATATAGAGAAGGAAATGGCAAACCATTACAGTATCTCTACCAAGAAAACCACAAATGGGGTCACAGAGAGTCAGACATGACTGAAATAACCCAAAAACAACAACAACAACAACAACAACAACAACGTACTTTAGAAGCATCTGGGGTAAGTTCAACTTCTCCAGAAAGGAAAAGCTTTTTTTTCTGATACAGATCCAGTTCCATAGAATCATGCCTAATTAGTTGATTAAAAAAAATCAGAGCAATAGTGTCTAGCAGGAGACAGAAAGTTTGGGAATGAGAACAGATGAAGATTAAGATGACAAATGAAAAGACTGGGTCAAGGATGAATGAGTGAAATAGGAATGACTGTTGTGGTAAATGCTTTATTATGCCTGTTTTGCTTCTTATAACTGTGTGATCTTGGGTAAATCACTTTTTTCCTTCATCTATAAAATGAGAGAATTGTCCTACATGAAATAAACATCCTTAATTTCTTCCTTCCTTCCTTCCCTCCTTCCTTCTTTCCTTCCCTCCCTCCCTCCTTCCTTCCTTCCTTCCTTCTTTCCTTCTCTTTCCTTTCTTAAAGACACCCATTTGTCCAAGTCAATACCAAAACAGAAATCAGAGAAAGTATACATAGGAGAATATATACTAGACAATATAGAGTAAAGAAGTTTTCCCACTGAGGGGTAAGTTTAGCATCCCTTCTAGTTCTTAAACAACTTGTTACGGACTCCTTGGACAGTTGGGTAAAGCCTGTGGATCTGTTCTCAGAATAATGTTTTTAAATGCATAAAATAAAATACACAGATATACAAAAGAAACCAAAGGTAAGTAAAAATAGAGATAATTTTCCCCCAGCCAAGCTCATGGGCCTCCTGAAATCTATCCACAGAGCTCCATCGGTGGACCTTAGGCTAAGAACTTCTGCACAAAATTCTATGATCCTATGCTTCAGACACTAGGCCCACAGCTAAAATCTTGAAATTCTTGCCCAACTTTCTGCTCCCATTCGCCCCCTTGTGGTTTGTTCTCCAGAAAGTTTAATGCATTGCTTTTTCATCTGGCAAAACCTGCTCTTGGGAAAGGATTTTACCTCAGTCATTTACAATTCAGTGTGAATTTGGGTTGAATGCTTCCCCTCTATGGTTATTTGTATTTTAAATTTTATATTTAACTGAAAAATTAAAGACTTGATACTCTACTAAAGGGATTCAGAAGACAGAAAATTCATAGATCAATCTGAAATCACAATTTGTAGGTTGCCATGTATATGATCTGTGGGTAGGGCTGACCCTCAAGCTGGAAACAAAGCATCTGGTGAGAGATAAACAAAAACTGCAGCCTTTCCACAAGTCCATCCATACTAGTAACTATTATCCTGAGCCTCATCTCAGATTTACTCTAGGGTTGTTTGGACTGATTCCCCAATCCAGTGAGGGTGAGCTATTCAAATTCTATCACAATAAGATATCCGAAACTTGAGCTTGCTGTACTAGCCACCTTGCAAGAAAACTGGAAAGGGGGGGTGCAAACAAACATGTACCTCACTTGAAACTGACAGGAGAAGACAATACAATGATAAGACCTAGGAAAGATTCTACATCAATGGCCCCTCTTTTCACAGATGAATTCAAATCAACTCCATCAGCGGTCCAGGAGTCAGAAACACACATGGATAATTTCAGTTACAAAGGGAAAGCTTTCTTTCTGGAACATACCCAATTCCCTTGAATCATGCTTAATAGGTGGATTTTTTTTTTCTAAAAATCAGAGCAATAGTAGTTACTCAGGGGACAGATAGTTTGGGAATGAGGCCAGATAAGATAAAGATGACAGGTGAAAAGACTGGGTCGGGTGAATGAGCCAAATGGAAAGAACAGGTGAGGCAGGTGCCTTATTACTTCTACCTTATTTGAACCCTCTGATTAAGCTGACAAATGCTTAGCTGGCTATCCTTGTTTCAAGGCAGCAATAGCTAAGTGCCACAATGGGTACATACAGCATCCCCAGACCTGGGATGTTGTTCAGCTAAGATACTTTTGGGTTTTGATAAGTACTCTCCCTTCTCCCCACTCCACTACCCATTTCCATTATGTTTAGCAACTTCAGCAATTACAATGAACCAGGGTCAAGGAAGGAATAGAAAAAAGAAAAAAGGCCTGCTGGTTTGGGATGCTTAATGAAGCTAATTATCCATGTTCCCACAGGCTGGAGCAGAAGGGCCAGGAGACCAGAGTGTACCAGAAGAGAAAGAGCCACTACATGGGGAGCCTGGGGATGTAGACTGTTTGGTTTCCCACAGTTTGCTGCTTTCAGAGAAAGTGCCACCCCAATTCCAAAGCAGGATGGGAGGCGGCAATGGGATTCAGAGAACATTCTCTCTTCTCTTTTCCTTTCTCCTGCCCCCACCTTTTTGTAGTTTCCATAACCCCAAAGGATAAAAAAGAAAATTGGCTCTGAACTTTACAATGGCCATAAGAAAGGCCTAAAGTTTCACTAATGGGAGAAAGTGGAGCAAAGGAAGGAATTTTGAATCCATCCTTGATTTCAGGTGCCAGAAGTTTGAGTGTTTGTTATTTGAAAGATGTACAAATATATGGGGAGCACTGGGAAGTAGAGGTGGAAGGTAATTGAGAAATGAACAAAGACTAGAGTTGTCACAGTGACTCAGGTTTGCTTTTTCGTTTTGTTTTTTCCAGTGGCTGAGCTAACAGAGCAATGAGACTTCCCAGAGCTCCAGTTACCATGACCATCCTGGGGCTCAGACTTGGCAATGTTCATCTTGTGGGGAAGGATTCCAGATGTCACAAAAGACTGTTTTTCTTGTTGTCTAGAGCTTTGATTTCGTGAGTGTCAGGAATGCTCTACTTTTGAAACCCCCTCCACAGATGCAAATGGTCATCTCTCTGACAATTGTAGTGTTATTAAGATGTCTACCATGACTGGGAGGTTAAGTCTCTTGCCTTAATCACAGTCAACAGGAACCCAGAACCTAGGACTTAAATTCAGGCCTTCCCAACTTAAAGGCTGAATTTATATCTCCTACACTTCTTTATAAAATTATATAATAATAATAATTAATGAATCACCAACTACTTTTTAAGCACCTACTTTGGGGAAATGAAACAAAGAATAAAACAATCTCTACTTTCAATTCTAATGGGGAAAAAAAAGGGGAAGGTAGGAAGCAAGCATTTATATAGAGCTTACTATGTACCAGGCATTATGCTAATGTTTTATAAAAACAATCTCATTTTTTCTTTGGAAAAGCCCTGGGAGCTATAGTTATAGCTCTATAATATAGATCAATTATCCCTGTTTTATATCCCTATTACTTAGCTCTCCATTTGAACTCAAGTCTTCCTGACCCTGAGCCCATTGCTCTATTCATTGAGCTGCCCAGTTGCTGATTGTCCTAGCTGACAAAAACATATGTAAATAGGTGTAGCATAAATACAAAGTAAATAAATGTATTTAAATTAAATTAATTGAAAAGTATTTAAATACAAAGTAATTTACAAGGGAGGATAATAGTAACCAGGTATCTGGAAAGGTTTCACGCAGAAGATAGTGTTGGAGCTATAATATTTTACACTTACCAAAAGGATACTCAAGTATTACATAGACTTGACTCAAATTACACAAAGTGTTGCCCACACATTGTCCTTCTCATTACGGAAATGTTTGTTTCTTTTTCCAGGTCACATTTCTGTCTTAAATAGCTCTGCTATGCTCCTGGGCCCTGTTAAAGATTCCAGAGACTCATCCTAGAAGTGACTATCAAAGTAATTGTTCATTGTTTAAAGTTTGTTTGAGCACTTTGGAGAAAGGTGCTCTATGAATCAATAAATTATGAATAAATGAGATTGTCATCATCATAAATGAATCTTTAATGGGAGTAGGGAACCGCAAGGAAAAAAGGAATAGGAAGCCTTGAGTTGTGCCCTTATTCTGTTGTTAAGATTGACCAGGACTGGTTGCACCGATGCCGGTTACATAGTAGCGAGTACGGCGTGTCCTTGGGCAGAGGAAGTGCGAGTCGGAGCGAGTGCAAGGAGCGGGCCATCAAGCGCGGTGCTGCCGACTGAGCCGGACTGACCATGGGTGACGTGGAGAAGGGCAAGAAGATCTTCGTGCAGAAGTGCGCCCAGTGCCACACGGTGGAGAAGGGGGGCAAGCACAAGACCGGCCCCAACCTGCACGGGCTCTTCGGCCGCAAAACCGGCCAGTCCCCCGGCTTCTCCTACACGGACGCCAACAAGAACAAAGGCATCACCTGGGGCGAGGACACGCTCATGGAGTACCTGGAGAACCCCAAGAAGTACATCCCTGGCACCAAGATGATCTTTGCGGGCATCAAGAAGAAGGCCGAGCGGCAGGACTTGATAGCCTACCTCAAGAAGGCCACCAACGAGTGACCTGCTCGCTGCCTTATTTATTGGGAGGAGAGGTCTCGGAGCTTCCCTTTTTTACACGTATCATAACTACCCTATTTAAAGTGTTTTCATCCACCAGAGAATTCTGATCATGAATGGCTGTTCAGATGTTGTCCAGCAGTCCCAATAAAGGAATGGTCCTCCTTACAGCCACAAAAAAAAAAAAAAAAAAAAAAGATTGACCAGGACTGGAGAAAATGAAAACATTTCTCATGCAAAGAGGAATTCTAGAGCCCTTAAAGTGAAAATCTGATACCAAACACCAAGAAAGGGCATACTAGTCACTCATTCACTAGTGTGTTGTCTCACCTGTGGCTCCAAGAAGCTGTAGTATGCCCAGTGGCCACACCCCAACAAAACCTACTGAGCAAATGGGCTAAACCAGGTTTAAGGTAGCCAACAGGTTTCAGACCCCTCAGTGAGTTAGGGAGATGTCTACCCTGGACATGTGAAGACGTCCCCCCTCAGAATGGGTGGCTAAGAACGATTTGTTGTGCTTAGTGCATGGTCAGACATCAGAGACACCAAGGTCATCCATTGCACCCTGGGGCCATTGCTAGTCATCTTGATTTTTGTCCTGTCACTGGATTTCAATGACTCTGGAAGAGGCAGTGAAGTTGATGACTTTGTGCCACTCTACCTCACTTAAATCCAATTCACACACAAGTCAAAACATCACCTGTGTTATCATTGATCCTCCTTGAAAATGAAGGATGTGTAATATAGCAGCTTGCACATACTTAATGAGATTTTCCAATGGCAAATGGGCAAAGCCAACATTGTGTCTTTAGCATACTGAATCCTGAGCCATTCTTAATATCTTTCAGAGGGGGGAAGGCAGGGCAATTGGGGTTAAATGGATTGCCCAAGGCCACACAGCTAGTAAGTGTCAAGTGTCTAAGGCTATATTTGTACTCAGGTACTCCTTATTCCAGTGCCAGTCCTCTATTCACTGGGACACCCAGCTGCCCCTGAGATATTATTCTTATACAGTGTATGAACAGTTAGCCAAAATTGTTTAGGAGAAAACAGATCACTTACTGAGGGGATGTATGTGCAACATACCAACTCTTTCCTCAACACGGGAGGTCTCTATAAACCTCCGATCTTGGAGCTGGCCCTTGAATCAAATCTTTGAGGCCAGTTTAACCAACAATTCATTTTTGGGTATGTATTAATGAGTTTTGATTCTTTATCATTTGTGAGATTCATTTTTTAAACTGACTCCTAATTTCTACTTATCCTTTGATTTTTAAGGAAAGGAAACACACTTAAATCCAACAGTAACCAAGAACCACAGATTCAGAGGTGGTGGGCATCTTAGAAGCCATCCAGACCAATCTTCTAATTTTTAGAGATGAGGAAATTGAGACTCAGGGAGGTTAAATGCCTTCTCAGGGTCATAGTAATAAGTGGCAGTGTCGGTATTCAAACCCAGGATCTCTGACCCCAAGTCTGCCTTACTCTGCCTGTTACAATCCATGAACCTTGTTTTCCATTCATTACAGATACTATCAATCAATACCATCCGCCCATTGTGCATCTTGTCATTCACTGTTTTGCCATGTTATTCCTGCTGTCTACACCTACTGTGGTTGTCTGAGGCTTCTATGTGGGGGAGAACTTGATTCCAGAATCCCTTGAAATCTGTGTCACAGATTGTAGAGCACACCTCTCATTCTGAAGCCTTTTCTTTTGCTAAGGTTCTTATAGACATTAGGCTTTCAAAAAAGAGGCCTCCTGAAGTCTAGGAGAACCAACCTTACCTTGCACCTGGCAAACAGGTATCTCTCTCCCCATTTCTATGTTGACCCAGGGTAAATTCACATAATTCAATGCCTTCTATGCTTTAGCTAGATGGCTCAGAGGATAAAGCACTAGGCTTAGAGTCAGGAAAACCTGAGTTAAAATCTAACCTCAGACTCTCACAAGCTGTGTGACCCTGGGCAAGTCACTTAACTTCTGTTTGTTTTAATCCAGTGGAGGAGGAAATGGCAAGGCATTCCAGTATCTTTTTCCAAGAAAACACTATTTGGGGTTGTAATGGAAATGCAAATTTAAAGATCTTCCCTGCCCCTAGCTTAAGTGCACCTGGAGCCTGTGGTGGGAGGCTTGTTTTTCAGGAAAGCTCACACCTTGATGCTTTGTGATTAGGCAGTGGGTAAAGAAGTTTGTTACATTCTCTGAGCCAGGAGAAGGCTATATAAACCCTGATGAGAGGCTTTGCTTTGGGGCTCACTTTGAGAAGTGTTGTGTGATTTGACCAGATGAGACTCTGGGAAGCCGTTGTTGAGAGCCCCCCGGCTTTGAAAACCCAGATGTTGATGCTTCCCTCTCTGGTAACTGTGATTTTGGTATTGATAATTGTTGGACAGTTTGGAAGCCTGTCTGATCTGTCTGTATACTCTGAAGTTCGGGGTGCTGACTTTTTCCCCCTGAACTGAATGATATATGTTTGTTTGATTAAAGTAAGCTTGTTAACCCATTTTGAGTTGCTTTCCTTTACAAAAGCAGATCTAAGAACCTGTGTTGACAGATCTAACAACCTGGGGATGTTGGGGTGCTTGCTGCTACAGGGGTCAAAAAAAGTTGGACACAACTGAACAACAAAGTGCATTAGTGGTATTCCTTCCTTCTATATCAGTACCTCCCACAGGACTAGAGAAAAGCACACCAATCTCTCTCCAATTGCCGTTGTCTCTGGGGCCTCCAAGTCACTTTCTGCCAATTACTCAAGGCCACTTCCAGAAATATCTAGGAGAGCCACAAACTGCCTTAGGGGAGAGAAGTATTTCTTATTCTGCTTACAATTAAAAATTCGTTTTCTTTCAAATCCAGCCTCAGACACATAACACAAAAACTAGCCATGTGACTTTGGGCAAGTCACTTAACCCCAATTGCCCTCCAAAAAGCAAAAAAAAAATTCTTTTTCTTATATAGTAAATAATAAAGCTTGTCTCTGAATATACTTTTTTGGGTGTCTAAGGGTGATTCAGATATGCCACACTGAGGATTAAGATAAACAATTTCTGATTCACTTAGATTGGGTCCACCCTGGGAAGTAGTTAAATCTCTATTCAAGGTTTTATAAGGTAACTTACATAACTTGTAAACTGGAGGCAGTTCTAAATTGAAGAGGCTGGAGACTGTTCAGTGGCCCA